>CM035197.1:17857009-17876524 GCA_020233015.1 Callinectes sapidus | reverse complement strand
GCTCATCTGATAAATGAGGTAGTCGGTGATCCTCTGAGAGACTCAGGACATTCCAGGAGCCCACACGTAGAACCCTTCGAAAGTTCACCCCAGGAGCGGTCCAACTTGCAGGCGCCACATCTGCAGCCCCACCGGCACCCCCAAAGTCAGAAGTAGGGTTAGGGGGTCCTCCCGCCCCTTTCAGGGCACAGGGCTCCCGCAGGGCTGTGTGCTTGCTCCATCACTTTTCAACACATGCATGGATTGGGTACTAGGCAGAGTTGTGGAACAAAGTCATTGTGGAGCATCTGTCGGCAACACCAAGATTACAGATCTTGTTTTTGCTGATGATGCAGCAATCTTCGCTGAGTCACTGGAGGTCCTGGTAATGGCTCTAGAGGCACTGCACGAGGAGGTGAAGCCCTTGGGACTTAAGGTTTCCTGGGCCAAGACCAAGGTTCAGGTGTTTGGAGGCGTGCTGGATGAAACAGTACAGTCTGTCCATGCGTGTGGCGAGGACATTGAGATCTTGAAAAGTTTCCCATACCTTGGTAGTGTAGTACATAACGATGGTGGGTCGAGCCAAGAAGTCACACGGCGGATTGGCCTGGCCCACGGCGTTATGGATTCGCTCAACACGAGTATTTGGCGTTGTCGATACCTGTGCAGATTCGGATCTTCAAGTCGCTGGTGATCCCTGTCTTACTCTATGGATGTGAGACATGGACGCTGAACACCGAGCTGAAGAGGCGAATTGATGTCTTTGGTACTAGATGCCTTCGCAGGATCATAGGATACCGCTGGTATGACTTTGTGTCAAATCAGCGATTGTTCCACGAGACCGATTCGAGGCCTATTACTAGCATAGTCCGTCAGCGCCAACTGCGGCTATATGGGCATGTGGCGCGATACCCGGAAGCCGACCCTGCTTGTCGGGTTGTTTCTGTAAGGGACAACCCAACCTGGAGGAGGCCTAGGGGACGCCCACAGAACTCTTGGCTGCGGCAAGTCGATGTCTCCTGCTGGGAGTTACTCGGTATAGGAAGGGAGCCTGCATGGAGACTCGCGAGGCGTGACCGCCAAGAGTGGCGCCGTAGGATAGGCAAGGCAACGCGCCCCCCGGCGTATGCCCCCAATGATTGATTGATTGAAGAAAAGTATAAAAAAAAAAAAAAAAAAAAAAAACTTAAACAGCACATTTTTACTTAAAATGTTGTTAATGTAGTATTTTTTGTCGAATTATTATGAATTTTACAATAAGCTGTTAAACTAACGTTAATTCGTTGTTTTGGTGCAAAAGAAAAAAATGCAAAAAATTACCCTTTTGCTAGATAGTAAATGGCGGTTTTTTCTATGAAAAAAATGAAAAACATGTATCTATTTCCTCAAATTTTCTTCCAAATTAAAAAGGAAATTGATCCTTCATTCTGAATACACACTCTTCTCACAAAATCAGAAATACACTACCGAAAAAACATTTAAAAGAATTTGGCTTTTACTTATTATTACAAAAAACCTTGAAAAAAAGTAAAAAAAAAAACCTTAGCAAACTTACCACTGAAAAAGCCATGAAAATGTATCCTTTCTTTAGAAAAAATTTCTGTACGTTATTGCGATTCTTCTAAGAAAAGTTTATAAAAATAAAAGACGGTTTTTCTTGAAAGTTTTGTTAATATAGCGATTTTTGTAGGAATTACCAGAGATTTTGCAACAAGTTGTTAAAGTACAGTTATTTAACTATTTTAGTGCAAATCGAGAAAGAAATCATTCAACAAATTATATATCTGCCTAACAATAACTCCATTTAGTTTTTTTTTCTTTAAAAAGCGTTTTCTAAAAAATATTGTTAATATAGTGTTTTTTTTGACAAATTACCAGTAATTTTTTTTTATTATTAATATTTTTTTTTTTTATGTTGAAAAACCCTATATTTTGCAGCTAATCTCAAATGGAAATTTTTCAATACAAAATCATAAATGTTTTCAAATTATGTGTATTTGACATGTTATTAATGTACCAATGCTTTCAATGTTTTATTGAAAGATGTCATATAAAAACTCACATTTTTGCTACAATAACTTTCTTTTTTTTAAATAGCAGGAATGTCTTTATTGTTTAGCATCATTACGTATAAAGCACACAATAAACAAGTGAAAAAACCAATTTTCATTGAAAAAACAATATTTAATATTTATATAATAATTTGACCTCTTTCTTTCAAAATCATAAAGAAACTACTCACATTAGTATGTTTCTGACGTATTGCTACAAGAAATTGAAAGAAATGTCAAAAGAAATATTATTTTTACAAAATTTACAAATTAAAAAATAAACTTAAACACACGGTTTTTCCTTAAAACTATTGTTAACATCGTGTTTTTTTTAGACGAATAACTATGGATTTTGCAAGGATATGTTATTGTGCCGTTATTTTTTATTTTTGTTGCAAAATTAGAAAAAAATCATCCAAATATTTGAAATTTAAAAAATATTAAAATGCATTTCCTTGTTTTTTTACTTGAGAGAAAAAAAAAAACCGCAATTAAATGTTTAGCAAAATTTTTAAATTTTTTTTATTATTTCTTTCTCAATTTCCAGCAAAAATATGAAATACCGGTACTTTAAGAACTTGTTGCGAAATCATTGGTAAATCATCCAAAAACGACTATATTAACAATATTTTTTAGGAAAAAAAACTTTTTTTAGGATTTTAATTTTTTCTATTTATTATCATCATTTTTTTTTGGGGGGGGGCGGGAAGGGGAAAATCGAAATACTTTCATGAAATCGGATTTTTTTTAAAGATATATTTTCATGCATGTTTCAGTGAAAAATTTGTTAGTTCTTTATTTTAACAATTTCTTCCAAGTTTCTTTTTAACAATTAGCAAAAACAAATTATTTTAAGTAGTACTTTAATGCTTTAGTGCAAATAGAGAATGAAATCAACCAAAAAATTTACATTTTGCATCAATAATTTTCTTTTCCTAAAGTATCATTACCCCTTTTTAACGTTTTCCACCATTATGTAAAAAAAGTTTAAAAAATAAACACACACACACACACACACACACACACACACACACACACACACAGACACACACACACACACACACACACACACACACACACACACACACACACAGATACACACACACACACACACACAATGAACATTTAATTTATTGTGAAAAATCAATTTCTACTAAGAACTGAATATGAATATATTAGTAACAAGTAAAATAATTCAAATATGAATGCTTATAAGCTTTTATTGTGACAGAGCTCCCATTTCTACTTGCCCTTCAATTGCAGTTTTTTTCATGCGTTGTTCCAAACTTGAACGTTAATCATGTACAACTCACTATGCAAAACCATGTTTCCTAATTTAAAATTTCTCCCCTTAAGATTCGGATTTATTCACAGAAAATATCCCTTTTTAAGAAAAAAAAAAAAACATTTTAATGCTTTTTATAGGGATAAAATTTGTAATTTTTTTACACTTTTTTCAACTTGTTTTAGCAATACGTAAAAAATAAACTAATTTAAGTGGGTATTTTCTGATTTTCCAGGATATATATATATATATATATATATATATATATATATATATATATATATATATATATATAGATAGATATATATAGATAGATATATATAGATAGATATATATAGATAGATATATATAGATAGATATATATATATATATATATATATATATATATATATATATATATATATATATACACACACACACTAAATATTTAGTTCTGAATGAAAATTGATGTTTTCACTTGTTTATTGTGTGTTTTATAAGTATGCTGCAAAAAAAAAATTTAAAATAAAAATTGGTCATTCATGTTACTTTAAGGAAGTTAGTTATTGTGACAAAATGTGAGTTTTTGAATGATTTTCCTTCTCGTTTTGCACAAAAACATTAGAAAATTGGTACATTAAAAAACATGTTGAACAAACCAAATATGAAAACATTTAAGCTTTTGTTTAAAAAAAAAATTTACAATTTACTTGTAACAACCCAGAATTTTTATGCATTCTTTACGTAATTCACTGTAATTCGTATAAAAAGCAGTATCTTAACAAGTTTGCTAATTCTTTATTTTAACAATTTCTTCCAGGTTTCTTTTTAACAATTAGCAAAAACAAATTATTTTAAGTAGTTCTTTAATGCTTTAGTGCAAATAGAGAATGAAATCAACCAAAAAATTTACATTTTGCATCAATAATTTTCTTTTCCTAAACTATCATTATCCCTTTTTAACATTTTCCACCATTATGTAAAAAAAAAAAATATATATATATATATATATAAAAAATATAAACAGATATATATATATATAAACACACACACACGCAATGAAAATTTAATCTATAATGAAACATCAATGTCTACTCAGAACTGAATATGTGTACATTAGTAACAAGTAAAATATTTCAAATATGAATGCTTATAAGCTTTTATTGTGACAGAGCTCCCATTTCTACTTGCCCTTCAATTGCAGTTTTTTTCATGCGTTGTTCCAAACTTAAACGTTAAACATGTACAACTCACTACGCAAAACCATGTTTCTTAGTTTAAAATTTCTCCCCTTAAGATTCGGATTTATTCACAGAAAATATCCCTTTTTAAGAAAAAGAAATACATTTTAATGCTTTTTATAGGGAAAAATCTGTAATTTTTTTCACACTTTTTTCAACTTGTTTTAGCAATACATAAAAAATAAACTAATTTAAGTGGTTATTTTCTGATTTTCGAGGATATATATATATATATATATATATATATATATATATATATATATATATATATATATATATATATATATATATATATATATATATACACACACTCACTAAATATTTAGTTCTGAACGAAAATTGATGTTTTCACTTGTTTATTGTGTGTTTTATAAGTATGCTGCAAAAAAAATTTTTTAAATAAAAATTGGTCATTCATGTTACTTTAAGGAAGTTAGTTATTGTGACAAAATGTGAGTTTTTGAATGATTTTCCTTCTCGTTTTGCACAAAAACATTAGAAAATTGGTACATTAAAAACATGTTGAACAAACCAAATATGAAAACATTGAAGCTTTTGTTTAAAAAAAAAAATTTACAATTTACTTGTAACAACCCAGAATTTTTATGCATTCCTTACGTAATTCACTGTAATTCGTATAAAAAGCAGTATCTTAACAAGTTTTGAAACACTGCATGAAAACACTGGATTTGAAGATTCAGTTAAAATTAGAGTTATGTCACAATAAATGCACATTAGCATAGATTTGAGGAATACTTTGATTGTCATTAATGTACTTTTGAGTGAAAATTGAAATATTTAATATAAATAAAGTTTTTATTGTGTGTTTCTTTACCTAGGAATAGAAAACGTCGAAAGGGAAATTTAAACTATTTCAGTAGAATTAAACTTTTTATAGCAAATACTTAAATTTTTTAGATGATTTCATTTGTGTTTTCCACCAAAACATTGAGAAATCACTTAAAATACTTTATTTTTTAATAATTGCTAACAAAAAAAACAAAACAAAAAATCAAAATAGCAGATTTATCACTGACAAATGCAGGAAGATGTATCTTTTCTTTAGAAGGAATCTTTTCCAAAAGTATTGCGATTCTTTTAAGAAAATGTAAAAAAAAAATTTTCCTTAAAATGTTAATATAGTGGTTTGCGGACGATTTACCATGGAATGTCTAATAAACTATTAAAATACCGTGATTTCATTGTTTCGGTGCAAAGTGTTTAAGAAATCATACAAAAAAATTACACTTTAGTCAAAATGATACTAAAATAAGTTTGTTTGTTTGTTTTTTTATGAAAAGCGTTTTCTCAAAAATATTGTTAATATAGTGGGGTTTTTTTTTTTACAAATTGCCATGAATTTCGTAAACATTGGATATAAACTCTATATTTTTTAGAGAGCTGAAATGCTTGTTTTTTTTTTTTTTTTCAAAATAAGAGCTTAAATTATTTGAAATTTGGTGTATATGACATGTTATTAATGTGGTCATATTTTTAACATTTTGGTGCAAAACGAGAAGGAACTCATCCAAGAACTCACATTTTAGCTACAATAACTTTCTTTTCTTAAAATAGCATGTATTATTCTTTTTTTATTGTTTTTCATCATTACGTATAAAATTACACACAAAAAAAGTGAAAATCTTAATTCTCATTCAAAACCAAATATTTTGTATCAATGTAATAATTTAACTTTTTTACCACAAAGTCACAAGGAAACCACCTGAGCTATTTTGTTTTTTGACATATTCCTAGAAGGAGTTAAAAAAAATGCCACAAAATCATTTTATAAATTTATCGTAAAAAAGGCATAAAAATATGTCCTTTTATTGATAAAGGACGTTTTCCGTATAGAAATCTGTTTCTTTAAATGAAAAGTATAAAAAACCTAAATACCATAGTATTCTTAAGAATTGTGTTAATATAGTGGCTTTTGCTTGAATTACCTTCAAGTTTGAAAACAACGCATAAAAACACTGCATTTGAAGAGTTAGCTGCAATTAGAGTTATATCACAACAAAAGCTTATAAACACTCATATTTGCACTCATATTATTATCTTTCCGATAGAAAAACGCAAAAAAAAATTATCGATAATCTAATGTTTTCTTGCAAAATAAGAAGGAAATCATTCATTTATTCTGAATACAAATTTTCTAAGAAAATCATAAATAAACTACTGAAAAATCATTTAAAAGAATTTAGTTTTTACTCATTCTTACAAAAAAATGAAAAAATGTGAAAATAAACATTTAGCAAATTTATCAGAAAAAAATCCATGGAAATGCATCTTTCCAATAAAAGTGATTTTTTTTTTTTTGTTACGGAAAGTATGTCGAGTTTTCTAAGAAAAAGTTTAAAAACTTTAAAAAAAAAAACATGGTTTTTCTTAAGAATGTTATTAATATAGTGTTTTTTGTAGGAATTACCATAGGTTTTGCAACAATTTGTTAAAGTACTGTTATTTCACTGTTTTAGTGCAAATGGAGAACGAAACCATCTAAAAATTTTCATTTTTTCTAAACTATAAAACAATTAAATATTTTTTTTTAGGAAAAGGGGTTTTCTTTGAAATATTGTTAATATAGTGATTTTTAGACGAATTACCATGAATTTCATAAACAATGCATAAAAAACGTTGTATTTTGCAGGTAAACTGAAATGAGAGTTTTTTCCATATAAAAGCTTAAATGTTTTCAAATTATGTGTATTTGACATCTTATTAATGTAACGATATTTTCAATGTTTAGGTGAAAACGAGAAAAAAATCATCCAAAAACATTTCCTCATCAATAACATTCTTTTCTAAAAATAGCTTGAATTATCCCTCTTTGGTTTTGTTTTTTCATCACTACGTATAAAACACACAATAAACAAGTGAAAACATCATTTTTCATTCAGAAAGGAATATTTAGTATCTTTGTAACATTTTAACTTCTTTATCACAAAATCAGAAAGAAACCACTTCAATTATTCTCTTTTTGATGCATTGCTACAAAAAGTTGAAAAAATGTCAAAAGAATCATTTCATGAATTTATCGTTAAAAAAATGCATAAACATATATCTTTTCTTGATAAAGGACGTTTTCCGTATAGAAATCCATTTCTTTAGGTGAAACATATAAAAACCTTAAAACCATAGTTTCCTTGAAAATTACGTTAATATAGTGGGTTTTGCTTGAATCCCCTTCAAGTTTGAAACAACGCATTATAACACTTCATTTGAAGAGTAAGTTATAATTCGAGTTACGTCACAATAAAAGCTTATAAGCATTCATGTTTGGAATAATTTACTTGTTATTAATGTACTGATATTAGACTCTAAGTGAAAATTGATGTTTCACCCCCCAAAATTTTTGTTTGACTGTTATTTTACCTAAAAAAGAAAAGCGTTAAAAAGGGGTTATTTTATGCTATTTTAGGAATAGAAATAATTGTAGCAAAAATTTAAATTTTTTGGATGAATTCAACCGTATTTTGTAGCAAAAACATTAAAAAATCATTTGAAATAGTTTTTTTTTCTAATTGTTACAAAAAACTTGAAGCAAAATGTTACAATAAATAATAATAAAATAATTGTTTTCTTTAAAAAAAAAAAAAAGGAAGTTTTCAGCAAGCATTGCGATTCTTCAAAGAAAAGGTTGAAAAAAATCAACTTAAAAAGCAGTTTTCCTAAAACTGTTGTTAATATAGTGTTTTTTTTCGTGGAACTACTATGGATTTGCAAAAAAAAAATGTTAAAGTAACGTTAATTCATTGTTTTGGTGCAAAATGAGAAAAAAAATCATCAAAAAATACTTTTTTTTTTGCTAGATACTAAGTATCGGGATTTTTTTCTATAAAAAGAAAAAATGCATGAAAATGTATCGATATTCTACTGTTTTCTTGGAAATTGAAAACGAAATCACTCATTAATTTGGAATACAACAATTTCTTAGAAAATCTGAAATAAACCAATAAAATATCATTTAAAAGAATTTGGTTTTTACTTATTGTTACAAAAACAATGATATAGGTAATAGGTATAAATTTGTAAAATAGGTTTTTTACACTTTGTTTTATTTGTTTCAGCAATTCGTCAAAAAAAGGGATATTTTTTGGCTATTTTAGGAGAATAGAATTTTTGTAGCAAACATGTTGATTTGGGGGTGATTTCTTTTGCGACTTGCATCAAAACATTTAAATATTACTCTAATTTTTTTTTTTTTTTTTTTTTTTTTTTTGCTAATTGTACTAAAAAATGAAAGAAAATGTTAAAATAGCAAATCATCACTAAAAAGTACATGAAAATATTTTTTTTTAACAGGATGTTTTCCGAAAAGTATTGCAATTCTTTTAAGTATAGGGTACACAAATAAACCTTAAAAACATGGTATATCTCAGAAAATTCTGTTAACACTGTGATTTCATTGTTTTGGTGCGAAATGAGTAAGAAATCATCCAAAAAACATTTTTGCCAAAATGATAATCAATTAAGTTTAATCTTTTGAGTTTTCCACCGTCTGGCTTCGACTTCAGAGTCACTCTCTAACTCATTTTTTCTGTGCTGTATATCTTTCACCTAACTCCTCTGACTAAAAAATTCTTTGACTACCTAATTTCAAAAGTGGAGCACATTCTGACTACCAGAGATGCAGCTATTGGTGAATGGCGTGAACTGCGACGCCCTAATTGATACAGGGTGTACAAAGTGTATTATGCACGCTTCCTTGTGTTCTCGTTGGATAAAAGAGAGCGTCAGCGTGACAACAGTGAGCGGAGAGCGCTATAAGTGCTTAGGGACAAGTGAGGTAAAGATTCAGTTGCATTCAGGCGGGTCTGTGTCTGTGAGTGCGCTTGTGGTGCCCTTTAAACCTCTTAATTATGAGTTTATTTTGGGTATGAATTGTGTAAGGGCCCTTTGTGGTGTGACAGTTAGCCCGTCTAGAAGTGTACGGTTCGGTATCGAGGACTGTAAGGCTTCGGCCGCTGCAGTGACTGCAGAATCAGTTACCATTAACGAGAAGGATTTTAGAGTGGTTTATGATGGGCAAGCTAACAAGTGGATTATGTCGTGGAAGTGGCGCGGAAACGAGGGTCCACCGTGGCTACAGAACAGTGTCTCGGAGTACTCGATACCTCGTGTGGCTCGACAAGAGTATGAAAACGAGTTGTGTCAGTGGATACAGGACGGCTGGTTGGTACCGTACAATGAGAGAGTTCACGGACCAGTAAAAGGGACTATTCCTCTGATGGCTGTGGTGCAGCAGAATAAGAAAAAGGTGCGCCCTGTGTTGGACTTTCGAGAGTTGAATTCATATGTTGACGCACATACAGCTGAGGCGGATGTTTGCGTGGAGAAACTCAGAGAGTGGCGCAGACGCGGTCAGAAGGTTGCTCTCATGGATCTACGTAAAGCGTACCTGCAGATTCATGTTCACCCCTCGCTGTGGTCGTGTCAGACAGTAGTATTCCGGGGACAAAGGTACTGTTTGACAAGACTGGGCTTCGGATTAAACATAGCGCCGCTCGTTCTGAAAAATGTCCTCGGCACTGTTCTCAGCTGGAACGAGAGAATTGAACAAGCCACCTCGCCATACTTGGATGACATTTTGGTGGACGAGGGTATTGCGTCAGCAGTCGAGGTTGAGGCTCATCTACGACGTTACGGCCTGACCAGCAAACCGGCTGAGCGGGTGTCTGATGGCTCCCGTGTGCTCGGCATCAGAGTCTAGGGGGAGCACAGTGTCCTGCGATGGAAGCGTGACAACGTGGCGAGTGAAATGCCGAACAAGCTGACAAGACGTGCTGTTTTCTCAATCTGCGGACAACTGACGAGTCATCTGCCAGTATGTGGGTGGCTAAGGGGGGTGGAGTCTTACATGAAAAGACGCGTCAACGCCACCACGACTTCGTGGGACGATGAAGTTGCCGACCCCAGTTTGCATTCCATGCTTGCTGAGACACTGAAGAGAGTGGAGGAGTGTGATCCAGCTCGTGGACGATGGGATGTGGCAGGAGACGAAGCCACTGTGTGGGTAGATGCTAGTTCTCTGGCAATGGGTGCCGCCATAGAGGTAAATGGCGACATAATAGAAAACGGGTGTTGGCTGCGAAAGGATGACTGCTCCCACATTAATCTCTCCGTGTTGGACGCTGTCGTCAAAGGTATTAACCTTGCCGTTTCTTGGAAAATGAAGAAGTTCACCTTAATGACCGATTCACAGACGGTGTACCATTGGATCACGGATACTTTATCGGGGAGAGCACGCGTGAAAACAAAAGCCGCGGCAGAAATGTTAATTCGAAGGAGACTGGAAACTGTGAAAACCATAGTTGAGGAGTACCGTCTGGACCTGAATGTGAAGTTGGTGCCATCTGCTGAAAACAAAGCAGATATTCTCACCAGAGTACCAAAAAGATGGCTTTGTCGTGAGACCGAGCCACTGCCATGTGGAGCGGTGACGGTAATCTCTGAAGATGACATCGCAAAAGTACATGAAGCCGCCGGGCATCTAGGCATCCGGCGTACTTTGTACTTCTGCAGGCAAGTGCGCCCAGCTATTCAACGACGGCAGGTGCGGAGTGTCGTTCGTGCTTGTCAATAGTGCCAGTCTTTCGACCCGGCGCCAGAGAGATGGAAAAAGGGGAAGCTGGGGGTTTCTGAAACCTGGAAGAAACTCAGCATGGACATAATGCCATGTTAAGAATGAACATTACTTAACCCTCATCGATTGTGGCCCTGCACGTTACACCATCTGGGGGAAAATTCGTCGACAAGACACTGCCAGTGTTCTTCAACAGCTGGAGTCTGTATTCTTCGAACGGGGAGCACCTGAGGAGCTTCTAACTGATAATGCAACTAGTTTCCGCAGTAGCATGTTTTGTGCTTTCGCCAGGCGCTGGGGCATGGTAGTTAAATATCGCTGTGCTAATGTTCCTTCTGGAAATCAAATATCTGAGCGATGTCACAGAACTGTGATGACTATACAAGCACGGAAGAACTGTTCAGTGACCGAGGCAGCATACCGCTACAACACCATGCCGAAAGGGAATCATGCTGACTCCGCCCCTGTCAACAGCTATTTCGATATAAAGTCAGGTTGCTCGACATCGATAAAGTGAAGGAGGGGCTTCAATTACCAGTCCGTCAAAACCATTATAACGTTGGGGATCGTGTGTGGATAAGACACCCCAGCAGGCACTGCAACGTGAAGAGTCTATTAGACACGGTACCAAGGTGGTGTCGGATCAGAATGTGGAGGTAGATGGCATGCCCCGTCACGTCCGTGACCTAAGAGTGGCGGCCACTCCACCCTCTCTTCCCGCACAGAAACCATTGGCTATGGACAAGCAAAGTGTGTCGGCAGAGGACGACGAGCTGCCGCTTGTCATCCAAGTTCCACGGAGAGAGCCAGAGGAGAGTGACGACCAACAATCTGATGACGGGGGGCCAGGAAGACCATTGCCTCGTCTGGGCTCACGAGAGCGCCGACCAGCTAGACCATTTCAATATAATGATCTAATTTAGGATCAGGGGGAGATGTGGTGTAATTCACATATGTAATGTGTGACTGCGGTTGGGCTTGTTTTGTGTTAAGGATTGTTTGTGGTGGTGGTTTTGTGTTTCGGAGCTTCAGGCCGACCTGATGAAGGGATCGGTGAGTTGTGGCTGGGGCAGTCAAGTAAAGGAAGCAAGCGACCAAGGTTGTTTCTCTCCCAGCCCCGCCAGTACAGAAAGTGTTAAAATCTTTCCAGATATAACTCCCCTCGAGACTTCTGGTATCTAGCCAAAAACATCTCCAACAACTTTACTTCTTCATCTTCCCCTAGTTCAGTTCACCCTGATGACACCAATGACATCTTTATAGCTGAAGTCTTCGCTCAAACCTTTGGAAAAAACTCTACCTTGGATGATTCCGGGCTGGTTCCTCCCTCTCCTCCCCCTCTAACTACTCCATGCTGCTTATCAAAATCCTTCGTAATGGTGTTTTCCATGCCCTCGCTGGCTTAAACCCTCGGAAGACTTATGGACCAGATGGGGTCTCTCCCATTGCTCTCCGAAACTCTGCCTCCATGCTTGCACCTTGCCTAGCCAAACTCTTTCAACTCTGTCTATCTACATCTACCTTTTCTTCTTGCTGGAAGTTTGCCTAAATTCAGCCTGTTCCTAAAAAAGGGTGACCGTTCTAATTCTTCAAACTACCGTCCTATTGCTTTAATCTCCCGCTTATCTAAAGTTTTTTAATCTATTCTCAACAAGAATATTGTGAAACATCTATCACTTCACAATCTTCTCTCTGATCGCCAGTGTGGCTTCCGTCAAGGCCTCTCTATGGTGGTCTTCTGGCTTTCCTTACTGAGTCTTGGTCATCCTCTTTTAGATATTTTGGTGAAACTGTTTCTGTAGCTCTAAACATATCAAAAGCTTTTGATGGAGTCTGGCACAAAGCTTTAATTTCCAAACTATCCTCCTACGGCTTATATCCGTCTCTCTGCAACTTCATCTCAAGTTTCCTTTCTGATGATTCTACTGCTCCTGTGGTAGACGGTCACTGTTCTTCCCCTAAATCTATTAACAGTGGTGTTCCTCAAGGGTCTATCCTATCACCCACTCTCTTCCTATTATTCATCAATGATCTTCTAAGTTAAACTTCTTGCCCTATCCACTCCTATGCTGATGATACCACCTTACAGTTTTCTACGTCTTTCCATAGACAACCAACCCTTCAGGAAGTACACAGCTCACGCAGGGAAGCCTCAGAACGCCTAACTTCTGATCTCTCTAAAATTTCTGATTCAGGCAAAGCAAACAGTGTTTTTCAAAGCCTCAAAAACTCAATTCCTCCACCTCTCAACTTGACACAACCTTCCAAATAACTATCCCCTCTTCTTCAATGACATTCAACTGTCCCCTTCTACAATAAACATTGTAGGTCTATCCTTTACTTGTAATCTAAACTGGAAACTTCACATCTCCTCTCTAGCTAAAACAGCTTCTATGAAGTTGAGTGTTCTGAGCCGTCTCTGCCAGTTTTACTCACCTCCCCAACTGCTAACTCTATACAGGGGCCTCATCCGTTCATGTATGGAGTATGCTTCACATGTTTGGGAATGCCCCACTCATACAGCTCTATTGGACAGGGTGGAATCAGAAGCTTTTCGTCTTATCAACTCCATTCTTTTGACTGACTGTCTTCAGTCTCTTTCTCATCGCCGCAATGTTGCCTCTCTTGCTCTCTTTTACCGCTATTTTCATGCTAAGTGCTCTTTTGATCTTGCTAACTGCATGCCTCCCCTGCTCCCGCGGCCTCGCTGCACAAGACTTGCCTCTTCCTCTCACCCCTATTCTGTCCACCTCTCTAATGCAAAAGTTAACCAGTATCCTCAGTCTTTCATCCCTTTCCCTCCTAAACTCTAGAACTCTCTCCCTGCTTCTGTATTTCCACCTGCCTATGGCTTGAACTCTTTCAAGAGAGAGGTATCAAGAGTCTTATCCCATTCTTTTGGCTCACGAATCTGAACTCTGCTCACTTCAGTGGACCTTTTTGTTTTATTTTTGTTGCTTTTGGCCGCCTCCCTTCTACATAAAAAAATCCATAGCCAATTCTTCTACTCTTGCCAGTTAAATTCTTTCGGAATGGACTGCTTCCTTAACAACTGTATACATATGGTCAATATATTGGGACATAGACCGGGGCTCAAGGCCAAAACTGCAGGGAAGGCTGATGTTAGTGGAATTCACAATAAAGGAATGCTCCCATGAGTTGAAGGCAAGTAGGGTAGAAAAGGGATAATGCTGTATACCGTTATGTACAGAACATCCTTGATTTACTTTCATAAGTACAGTACCATTAATTGTATGTCTACGTAATTGTAGGAATAGAAGAGTTCACAGTAATTGTTAAAGCCATTGGTAAAATAAGTGATAATTGCCAATACTGTCAGCAAAAAGGTTATACGATTAGTAGATGTTACTTTAAAGAGAAAGATGAACAATGGGAAAGCTGAAGCTGCTCATGGACCGGAAAGTCGCAATTCCTTGTCTCGAGGAGTGAAAGGCAATTCTTCCTATAGCACCGTACATCGGACCACTGGGCATTCCACGGACAAGTGTTATTCAGTCATCGATCTAGGAAAGAAAATCAGAAAAAGTCGTAAATCTGGAGGCTCACAGCCAGGAAAAGATGCTCGCCCCTAATAATACAGTCAGCCTATGAATAATTCAAAGTAGTGAAAGAAATGTAGACGGAGCACCCGAGACTAATAGTGTTCTACATATGTCATGAAAAACTGTTTGAAGTCAAGTCAGCGTGATGAATCTATCTATAAAAACAGCTGTAAAGGCTTATTTTGTGACACTAAATCCACTGTAAATATGATCTAAGCCTTTCAAAGAAATTCATCTTTCATACCATATTATTTCATACATATTCACCACGTGCCTATGGTTTGTCCAAATGCCACAGAATATAAGGAAAATTAAAAGAATGTCGCAGCTCTAATCGCTTGGTAATTGCGATATGTCAAACTAAACACCTTTATTGGAAAGTTGCATATTTGACGATTCTAATTTTGCTTCGAGATTTTTTTCCTCTTGATAGTTAAGTAAGATTATATAATTTTATATTAATCTTTAATTATTACTCTCTCTGAGTCTATACTTCCGGTTGTTTCAGGAGCTGTACAGAAGGATTCTTTTTCTACACATCTCATGTGAATCTTTGCATATTGTTACTTTCAATTCATAGATAAAAGTTCTGCTGCAAGTGCGATAACCGACCTGTAGGTTTGTGGAGCGGTATTAGCACAAAATAGTAGGGAAATTTATAACTGTACATCATAATTCATCACTCTAGAAACAGAAATGTGAAATCCCTGTTCTGATGCGTGTGTCCAATTACTGTTAATTCACACGCCCATTATTGAAATAGCAGCACAGTATATGTTCTTTGTAATAAACATTCAGTAATGATCATGAATGTTGCATTACTATACCTAAATACGTTGGATGTTTTGTAGAAAATGCAATCCTATATAAAATCTGTCACCAAGGCTGCCGCACCATGTCATGTGACGTCACGAGTGCAACAGTCAGGAACATCACAATACCCTTGATAGAGAGAGAGAGAGAGAGAGAGAGAGAGAGAGATTATTGCAAACCCTACTCCCTGTAGTTATACATGTATTTAATTTCCAAGACAAGTCATAGAACATTAGTTGCAGGAAATTTTTCAGACTAATTATTACAGTTTCTTTTATGTAGGCTTATTCACCTCGGCGGCAAGGAAGTCCGCACTCGCTAAACAATCATGGCATCTAGAGCATTAGTCTAAGGGAAAACAAAAAAATGATAACTAATAATCTTTCAGATATAACAATACAGACATACGTGTGGAAAGGAGGAGAAAGAAGAGAAAAAAGTTGCAATATAAACATACACAGATACATTATTTAGTTGTTTTTTTAATGTCAAAAGTCTCGGTTATTATAAAATTGAAGTATCCGTGAGACAACAATACGACCCAAACCATTAGTGCCTCAAAGAAAGCTAATACATGTAAACTCTCTCCAGAAAGCTTGCTTTAATGCACAAGTCAGTCACAACAGGAATGAACATTAAGTGCAGTAGGAACTTCCTCTTATATACTGCATCGGGTAGGAATAATCAAATACGTATATAGTTACAGTATTTCTGAAGTCATAAATTCAGTTGAGAATGACAATCATCATAAGGTATATATATATATATATATATATATATAAAGATTTCCCTTCGGAATTATCATCATGTGTGTGTGTGTGTGTGTGTGGACACAGAAACCCAACACACATCACATATGGCAGCAGCTGAAAATCAGGGTGCAACCATTGGTGCTGCCCACACTCTTGAAAGTCCGTAGCTGAGCAACCATCAATGACAGTGTTTCCCAAAAGATGCTTGCCCTGCATGAAAAAAAGATGATAATTTTGTTGAAAGAATAAGGGTCTTTAGTAGTAGAATACTGAAAAACATTAATAAAATAAAATAAATTATCATTATCATTGTTATGACGAGCATCACCACTGCCACCAGCTACCATCACCACCATCACATTATTAAAATCATGGACATTCATAGCATAGTTGTTTATTATAAAAGTAGTGTAACGTTCCTTACCAAAGTGCATATCATTGCCACGATCGGCTCCAGCCAGAAGAATCCCAGACAGCTCAATTCTCTGAATAACTCGACATATGTCTAGACGGTACACATGGCACAGTCATGACCCACATTAAACAGAGAGATCAAAGTGTAAAGGACATCACTACGCATGCGCTGAGCTGATTCAGCCCCACACCCATCTACGTAGTATACAGAGCCCGCTGCTCGCCGCTGCCAGTGAGTCTACGTACTGCCGGACAGATATTGAGTGTGGTATACACATGTGTAAGTACAGCCTTTCCTGTGTTCCTCCCCCCAAAGACAACCGATGAATGACAAATACTTTCTGAAATGTATGAGATCAGCTACAAAGATTTCGGCCGAGACGTTCATCGTAGTAACTGTAAGAACAATATCACCTAATGAAGATGTGCGAGGCTAAGATAGGACTCGGGACTAGAAAATTGTGAAAGATGACACGGTGCTGAATTGGTTTGGTCTTTGCTCAAGTTAACAAACCTAAACTGACCATCAGAATGTCTCCCTTTCTCTGACGTCCTCTGCAATTCCCGTGTGCTATGTTGTTCCAACCAGTAACCGAAATGCCACTATTATGAAAGAGATTTCACCTAGGGCTCATTGCTTTTATTATCATAATCTCTCCGTCCGTCTGGCACCCGTCCCCTAACTATTTTTCATCTTCTGTTGCTGACCCGTTCCAGGTTGATATTCTCTTCATGATTGTCCATTAACTAAGGACAGAAAAATTGGTTTCGAGTTAGTATTTTTTTTCATATACCAATAAATACTCTCCAGTGTGCTACCTTAAACGTTTTATTTTATTTTTTTACTGTTTTGTCTTTTGTCAGAGCTGAGAATTCAGTTTAAGAAAAAATGTAGACAGTGACACTGTATGCTCATAATCATACTAAAAAAAACACTACATTATGATTCAGTCTCATACTTCTGAAGCTGCTGTCTCACAGACACTACAGTCCGGGATTTTAGAGATGATTAGTGAAATTTTCATGGTGGTCTATTATTTTTCTTCACTGAACCATTGAAATCGTATTGAATTACCCAATAGCAACATATCACTATTATTAGAATCTATAGAAAGCAATCGAGTTGGACGCCGGGAAAATCTTTAAAGGACACAGTGACAGCCGATAGTAAGAGTGCACGTGTACTACTACGCCATCCACCCTCTGTCCTCCTTCTGCAGGCACCCCACTCACTCTTCTTTCTCTTCCTCCTCTTTACCTACTACACTGTCATTGCACTATTGGTCCCGAAAGACGCTTGTGATTTCATAAAGAGTATTAAAGGCATAACAATCTCTCTCTCTCTCTCTCTCTCTCTCTCTCTCTCTCTCTCTCTCTCTCTCTCTCTCTCTCTCTCTCTCTCTCTCTCTCTCTCTCTCTCTCTCCTAGGTGATGGGCGGCTTGGGTGCGGAAGTCCTGTGGCTGGTATGGGTAGGGGCAGCCTTTGGTTATTCGTTTGGTAAGCCACAAGATTCGGAAGGAAAGGTGTACTGCGAGTGCGTGCCGTATTACCTGTGCCAGGACGACGTCATTGTCACCGACGGCAGGGGAGGGATTGACGTGAGAACTTCACGCCGCAGGAAGCCAGTATCCAACGTGAAAGAGTGTCCTTCATTCCTAGATGTTTGTTGCGGTCTTCCTCCGTCGCCTACTACAATTACCTCCACCATTACTACATCTATCACCACCACCATGACCCCAAGCATTCTTCCTCCGGTCACCCTGCCACCCACACTGCCCCCAGACACTTCTTGTCGGTGTGTGGGATTCCTTGAGTGTCCCGCAGAGCTCCTGGTGAGTGATGGTAAAGGAAGCACTAACCTGGAGTTCCTGGGTTTGAGTTACTCACATTCTCAGTGCCAGGACGCCTTCTCCCTCTGCTGCGCCGACGAGAATACCCCTACACCCACGCCTACGCTAACACCCACGCTCACGTCCACGGTGCCACAATGTGAGTGTGTGGAGCCGTACCTCTGTGATGAGCACGGCTACATCATACTATACGGCCAAGGTTTGCAGGATATCAGAAAAAAACCGCTCTCAGTATTCCCGCTGGACTCCGGCGAGTGTTCCGACAGTTACTTCGTCTGCTGCCACAATCCACCTGCCTCTACACCCCCTCATACTCCTCCTTCCATCACCTTCACTACTACCACTTCCACCTCAACCATTACCTCCACCGCCACTACTGAATCTACCACCCCTCGCTTGTCCCGCAACAGTACCACATCTACGGTGTCTTCCCCCACCACCTCCACAACAACAACCCCCAACACTACTACCACCGAAGAGCCTCTCATCACCTGTGGCATCAGGAACACCGACGGAATAGTGGTGTGTATTATAAGTGCATATAGTGTTTACTTGCTTGCATGGCATTTGAAACACCGCGTAATAAATACTACATCAAAATACGTCACGCTGCCTCACAACAAGTTCTTGAAATTAACCTACTTCTCCTCCTTGTCCTCCACAGGCGCGAATCATCGGGTTCCAGGACGGAGAGAGCCAGTTCGGTGAGTTCCCCTGGATGGCAGCAGTGGTCAACAGCGCCCCAGTCATGGGCATCCCCTCTTACCGCTTCGTTGGGGGCGGCACACTGATCTACCCACGAGTTGTCCTGACTGCAGCCCACAAAGTTGTGAAGTAAGGCTTTCTGTGTGTTTGTGTGTGTGTGTGTGTGTGTGTGTGTGTGTGTGTGTGTTTGTGAGTGTGTGTGCGTGTGTGTGTGTGTGTGTGTGTGTGTGTGTGTGTGTGTGTGTGTGTGTGTGTGCGTGTATGTGTGTGTGTTTGCGTGTGTGTGTGTGTATATA
>CM035197.1:17838565-17856115 GCA_020233015.1 Callinectes sapidus | reverse complement strand
TATATATATGTATATATATACACCACTACACTACGCGATGTGTGTGTGTGTGTGTGTGTGTGTGTGTGTGTGTGTGTGTGTGTGTGTGTGTGTGTTCAGTCTTCTGACACTGCCAGAATAAACCCTCTTACATGAAAAAAAAAAAGCATCTGACAGTGTTCCTTCTCTGAGAGCAGCGTGAAAGTGACTCACTTGATGGTGAGGCTAGGGGAGTGGGACACGCAGAAATACCAGGAGCCTTACCCGCACCAGGACATCGAGGTGGAGAAGGTATTCGTGCATCCGAAATTCTTTGCCCCAGCTCTCCTCTTCGACGTCGCCCTCCTGTTTTTGAAGGTGATTATAATACACACACACACACACACACACACGCACCTTTTTTTCTCTCTTTCTCGTTCAGTGTAAATTAAGTGATGTCATCCTCTTAACTTCTGCTGGTAAAAAGGAAAACAATATTGCTTTTCGTTCTTTCCACAGGAGGAGGCAGTTTTCCAGCCGCACGTCAACACTCTGTGCATGGCGGAGGACTTAAACAATGTTGACACCTCTGCTTGCGTTATCAACGGCTGGGGAGTGGATCGTTTTGGTGAGTGGAGAGGGAAACATAGTGGAAGCCTAAAAATGTTATGCTGTCTGATTTCCATGTTGATCTTTTATTTCGAATTGAGTTGAATGTTAGTTTAGTTCTTCAGTCTTCTGTTTTATGTTACATACTTTCATGATTGTTTGGGTTATTTCTTAAGATTATAAAAAGGGTTTAGTGGTTTTTTGCGACCTTATTTTTTTTCTTTTTTTCTTTCTTTTTTTCTTTTTTTTTTTTTTTTTGCTTTTTACTATTTGTATTAGCGTATAAAAAGTATCTAACTATCTACAAAATTATGATAATACTCCTGAAACCTCTAACAACTTCCATTAGTCTATTAAAAGTAGTTAATGGAAGACCCAGAACCGTTTGAGAGTACGAACCTTAGTTTATTAGACAAGGAAAAATGTAAATGTGCTAATTACATTTTTCGGGATGAAAATTCCTTGAAAGTTATTTTCTGTTAACATATGCTTTTTTTTTATAGGAGGACAGAAAAGCAGTGGCAAGTTAATCATTTATATACATATTATTACTATTTATTCATTTGCTAAGAGATGAAAAGAGTAGTAATCGGGAAGAGAACCTGTGTTAAAGTTCAGACTCAAGTGTGATGTGTGTGTACAGACATGGGTGAATATCAAATGGTCATGAAGAGCCTCACCCTGCCGCTCGTGCACAAGTCCAAGTGTCAGAACAGCTTACGCGCCACCAGATTGGGACGGTTTTTCCGTCTGCATCCCACCTTTATCTGCGCCGGCGGGGAGAAGGGGAAAGACGCCTGTAAGGTAAGAATTGCACCTGAACCACTGCCACCAGAAGAAATTAATATATCTTTTAGTTCCAATAATAAAGACATGTAGGATGATCATGCAATTATAAGTAATCGTTAGTTACAGAAAAAAGTATGTTCAGTAACCTAATCCAGTATTTTGAGGCACTTACAGGAGTCTGATTATTAAAAGAAACCATCGTTTTAGCCCACAAAAATTATTTATTTATGTTTTAGTTATTTTGCAAGTCTTTTGTTAAATTGTTTTTATCATTGGTTTTTGTATTGTCTTTCATTTGATTTTTGATGTAAAATTACTGCTAAATCATAAAACAAAAACATCCTTGCAAATCCAACTAGGTCTTTTATCAATCTATTCATCATTTATTAATTTATTGTCTTTTACTGGAGTTTTTACTGATGAAAAATTATTATTGAATTTTAAAGGCGTCCTTACAAACACAACTACTATATCCCGTTAAAAGTAATTGAGACAAGACACAGAAACGTTTGAGAATCGGATTTGCAGGGTGATGGAGGCGGTCCGTTGGCCTGCCCTAGGAAAGACGGGGTGCCTGGCCAGTACCTCCTAGTGGGTATCACGGCGTGGGGCATCGGCTGCGGCGAGGATGGGGTACCTGGAGTGTATGTCAATGTGCCCTACTTGTACTCCTGGATTACTAACACCGCGACACGCCACCTCACCACCACCACCACCACCACTGAGCCTACCCCAACTCCATTATACAGAGGTCAAATTTTCAATTAGTTTATATTACATCTGTTTGAGTGTGTTCTTCTCTGTGTAACTGGACTCGTTATACGTGTGCACAATTATACTCTTTAGTTGAGTAACGCCACGTCTCTCTCTCTCTCTCTCTCTCTCTCTCTCTCTCTCTCTCTCTCTCTCTCTCTCTCTCTCTCTCTCTCTCTCTCTCTCTCTCACATGCTCGTCTTTGAAGTGTCAGAGAAATATTAAGAAATACATATATTTGTTTATCTATTCATTTTACTTGTTCACCGATATTTTCCTCGCTGGGACGGAGGTAAGAAATGAAATAATATTGAGATATTAGGGACTTGGAACCACAAACAATCACTGGATCCTAAAATAATTTTCAAGGCCTTGAAAGGTCTTAACTTAAACCCTCTGAATCCTATGATTGTTTGGTACTTTTATTTAGGTTGATATTACATGTTTTTTGTGTGTGTTAAATTTTACGGATACTGTCTTAAAATCAATGAGTAGTATATTCTACATAGTAAAGTTCTATCTGAATGCATTTACTGTCTTAAAATCAATGAGTAGTATATTCTACATAGTAAAGTTCTATCTGAATGCATTTAATTTTGTAAGATATGAAGAAGGAATAGATTGCTCTCATATTTTTAGAAAAGCCATCAAAAATTGATGATCAAAACAGATTTAATATACATACCCACACCGTGTTTGGCAACCTCGCCAATTACATCTTTTTCTTAGAAATCTGTAATTTCGAATACCAGCAAAGAAAGAAGGGGTAGAAGGCAATAACCAGGTTTCAGTTACTCCCAATAAATGTAAATCATAGTCATACAATAAGGAACTTTCGTAATTAAGTTTATTCTGCAAAGAATTGATATTAACTTGAGCAACATTAATGGAAGCATCTTAATTAATCAATGGTATAGAAGCCTGCGTGCCTGTAGGGATTACTCTAAATTTGGGGGCTGAGGAGTATGACCATCAGAAGAAGAAGTCTGCCCTCTTCCTGGTTGTTCCAGTGTCCCACCATCATACACTGAGGGTGATCGATCAAGCCCTGGAACCTTTTCATGTACAAAGAATTGTCAATATTTATTCACTGACTCGTTACGTGAATTTTCCTTAGTGATAGTGAATGAAAAGGAAAGATTTACTTCATAATATCTGACAATCTATAATCGCTCATATGTAGAATATGGGATCGATATTCCATTAAAACTTTTTTTTATGTAGAAGAGAAGCGGCCAGAGGCAACAAAAATAAAACAAAAAAAAGCCCACTATAGTACCGGTCCCTGGAAAATTCAGATTCATCAGCCAAAAGAATGGGATAAGGGTCTTGATACCTCTCTCATGAAACAGTTCAAGTCATAGGCAGGTGGAAATACAGAAGCAGGGACAGAGTTCCAGAGTTTACCAGAGAAAAGGATGAAAGACTGAGAATACTGGTTAACTCTTGCATTACAGAGGTGGACAGAATAGGGGTGAGAGGAAGAAGTAGGTCTTGTGCAGCGATGCCGCGGGAGCAGGGGAGGCATGCAGTTAGCGAGATCAGAAGAGCAGTTAGCATGAAAACAGCGGTAAAAGAGAGCAAAG
This sequence comes from Callinectes sapidus, assembly GCA_020233015.1. Classification (NCBI taxonomy): domain Eukaryota; kingdom Metazoa; phylum Arthropoda; class Malacostraca; order Decapoda; family Portunidae; genus Callinectes; species Callinectes sapidus. Next base: position 17,852,420 of record CM035197.1, on the reverse strand, counting down.
AGAAGCAACATTGCGGTGATGAGAAGGAGGCTGAAGACAGTCAGTCAGAGGAGAGGAGTTGATAAGACGAAAAACTTTGATTCCACCCTGTTCAATAGAGCTGTATGAGTAGAGCCTCCAAAACATGTGAAACATACTCCATACATGGACGGATGAGGCCTCTGTATAGATTTAGCAGTTAGAGAGGAGTAAAACTGGCGGAGATAGCTCAGAATACCTAACTTCATAGAAGCTGTTTTAGCAAGAGAGGATATGTGAAGTTTCCAGTCCAGATTATAAGTAAAGGATAGACCGAGAATGTTCAATGTAGAAGAAAGGGACAGTTGAGTGTCACTAAAGAAGAGGGGAATAGTTATTTGGAAGGTTTTATCGAGTTGATAAGTGGAGGAATTCAGATTTTGAGGCATTGGAAAGTGTGCTTTGCCCCAATCAGATATTTTAGAGAGATCAAAAGTTAGGCGTTCTGAGGTTTCCCTGCGTGAGGTGTGTACTTCCTGAAGGGTTGGTCGTCTATGGAAAGACGTGGAAAAGTGCAACGTGGTATCATCAGCATAGGAGTGGATAGTGCAAGAAGTTTTTTTAGAAGATCATTGATGAATGATAGAAAGAGAATGGGTGATGGGACAGACCCTTGAGGAACACCACTGTTAATAGATTTAGGGTAAGTACAGTGACCGTCTACCACAGCAGCAATGGAACGATCAGAAAGGAAACTTGAGATGAAGTTGCAGAGAGAAGGATAGAAGCCGTAGGAGGGTAGTTTGGAAATTAAAGCTTTGTGTCAGACTCTATCAAAAGCTTTTGATATGTCTAGGGCTACAGCAAAAGTTTCACCAAAATCTCTAAAAGAGGATGACCAAGACTCAGTAAGGAAAGCCAGAAGATCACCAGTAGAACGGCCTTGTCGGAAGCTATACTGGCGATCAGATAGAAGATTGTGAAATGATAAATATTTAAGAATCTTCTTGTTGAGAATGGATTCGAAAACTTTAGATAAGCAGGAGATTAAAGCAATAGGGCAGTAGTCTGAAGGATTAGAATGGTCACCCTTTTTAGGAACAGGTTGAATGTAGGCAAACTTCCAGCAAGAAGGAAAGGTAGATGTAGATAGACAGAGTTGAAAGAGTTTAACTAGGCAAGACTAGTTTAACTAGCAAGCACAGAGGCACAGTTTCGGAGAACAATAGGAGGGACCCCATCAGATCAGCTCCATAAGCCTTCCGAGGGTTTAGGCCAGCGAGGGCATGGAAAACATCATTATGAAGGATTTTAATACGTAGCATGAAGTAGTCAGAAGGGGGAGGAGAAGGAGGAACAAGCCCAGAATTGTCAAAGGTAAAGTTTTTAGCAAAGGTTTGAGCAAAGAGTTCAGCTTTAGAGATAGATGAGATGGCATTGGTGCCATCAGGTTGAACTAAAGGAGGGAAAGATGAAGAAGTAAAGTTATTGGAGATGGTTTTGGCTAGATGCCAAAAGTCTCTAAGTGAGTTATATCTGGAAAGATTTTGACACTTTCTATGAATGAAGGAGTTTCTGGCAAGTTGAAGAACAGACTTGCCATGATTTAGGGCAGAAATATAAAGCGCATGAGACTCAGGAGATGGAAAGCTCAAGTACCTTTTGTGGGCCACCTCTCTATCATGGATAGCACGAGAGCAATCTATGTTAAACCAGGGTTTGGAAGGTTTAGGTCATGAGAAAGAATGAGTAATGTACGCCTCCATGCTAGACACTATCACCTCTGTTATGGGGTCAGCTCACAGAGACGGGTCTCTGTCACGGAAGCAGTAATCATTCCAAGGAAAATCAGCATAATACCTCCTCAGGTATCCCCAACTAGCAGAGGCAAAACGCCAAAGGCACCTCTGCTTTGGAGGATCCTGAGGAGGGAATGGAAAGATAGGACAAGATACAGATATGAGATTGTGATCGGAAAAGAAAGGGTAACAGCATAACCAGGATTTGAGGTTAGGAAAAGATTAAGAATGTTAAGCGTATCTCCCAAGATGGTCAGGAATACGAGTATGGTGTTGCACCAGTAGCTCTAGGTTATGTAGGATAGCAAAGTTATAGGCAAGTTCACAAGGGTAGTCAGTGAAGGGAGAAGAAAGCCAAAGCTAGTAGGAAACATTGAAGTCTCCAAGAATGGAGATCTCCGCAAAAGGGAAGAGAGTCAGAATGTGCTGCACTTTAGAAGTTAGGTAGTCAAAGAATTTTCTATAGTCAGAGGAATTAGGTGAGAAATATACAGCACAGAAAAATTTAGTTAGAGAGTGACTCTGAAATCAAAGCCGGATGGTGGAAAACTCAGAATATTCAAGAGCGTGGGCACGAGAGCAAGGTAAGTCGTTGCGGACATAGACACAACATCCAGCTTTGAAACGAAAATGAGGATAGAGAAAGTAGGAGGGAACAGAAAAGGGGTTACTGTCAGTTGCCTCAGACACCTGTGTTTCAGTGAGGAAAAGATGAGGTTTAGTGGAGAAGAGGTGGTGTTCTACAGATTGGAAATTAGATCGAAGACCGCAAATATTGCAAAAGTTAATAGAAAAAAAATGTGACGGGGGTGTCAAGACACTCTGGGTTTGATATCAGAAGAGCAGTCCCACCTGGGGACGTTTATGGTCCCCTCCCCAGAAGGAAACTCGTATAAGCTTTATAATATTTTTTTTTAAATCTGATAAACAGTATTATTTCCTCAGTCAAATACATATATGTATAAATACTACATTTAATTTATCCCATAAGTTTAAAAAAATACACAAAAAAGAATAATGAAAAACCTCGTCTGTAATTCACTGCCGTTACAAATCTCAGTGCTATCAGATTCCACCAAAGATCTTTGGAAAACTATTACATAATTGCGGCAGCGGCTAGTGTGAAGATAGCCGTGGCAATGATGCGAAATTGGCAACATTGATATTGGTGCAGAAGTGTCCCGATGTTGGGAGCCTCTGGGCAGGTGGATACTTCGTCTCTGATTGGCTAGTGGCAAGCCAATCAGGGGTGGACCGGAGATATCTTTTCCGGGTCCCCGACCCGACCGTCACCCGCTCCCGGACAGAATAACACCGAGCTCAGAGCAGCCAGCCGCTAAGCCGCCCTGCTCCAGTGAGGAGAAGGCCGCCGCGGGTGGGTGAGCCAGCCGCCCGCTCTCACTCCAGCTCACTCTTGTTTGCAGAGAACGTCTGCCACTCCCGCTTTCCCAGAGAAGAGGCACCACTGAGGACGCAATCTTGCCCTGCTTTGTCTCTGTCCCGTTAAGTACTGTGTGCCACCCTTATTTACCCTGTTGTGTGCCAGTAAACTAAGGAAGTTGTGCCAAGCCTTTAACTCTCATCCTGCCTCTCTGGGTGTGTCTGGTGAGTGTGTGGGTCTGTTACCTCGCTTCCTTTCGTTAGCAACGAATCTTCGCCTAGAAGATGTCTGTCCTGTCTGTGTCGACGCGTTCTGTGCTGTCCTGGAGCTGCCGCTTTTGGAAAGTGTGTACCTGTAGCGGCTGTGAAAGCTGAGTGAGGACGGGGGCGAGCATAACAATACTCTTGGATTCCATACAGTGGTGAACATTATTATAAGCAGCATAATCTCTATTTTCCGACATGAGTGACCTATTTCCAACATGGCATTAAATGTTAAATTTCTAACAGGAGTAGATACAAAAATCTAGCTTAGCCCATTTCATCCCACTGTTCTCTAATTTTCCGACATGAGTGACCTATTTCCAACATGGCATTAAATGTTAAATTTCTAACAGGAGTAGATACAAAAATCTAGCTTAGCCCATTTCATCCCACTATTCTCTTTAGAGGACACCTGCAAAGGCATTTTTTTCCCATTTAATGTAAAAAATGTAAGATAGAGCATGCATTAACATTATAGTTGTTTAGCTTTTGATATGCAAAAAAATATCCGTAATGTAAAATTTCTTATCTATTCGACTTTAATTTCAGTCTCAAAATTGTATTTATTTCTCCCTCGAAGTCCGTTGCGTTGATTATGTTATTGTGACTTTTCATCCATGAGAAGAACTATAATTTTCTTCCACTATCTCCTAAAGAAGGTGCAGTATAACTCTGGTCATGTCCCCTAACATTATCAAAAGCCAAAAAGACAATAATTAATGTTACAAAACGTCTATCTTCTAAAGAGAACACTGTGATGACATAGTGTCACACCAGCTTCAATCTGGTACATACTGTAGAGCGGAATAAAGCCTCATCCCTGTGTAGACCACCGCAGGATGCTCTTCTAATCAGGCGCAGAAGTGAGCAATAAAGCATATGGTATATATATATATATATATATATATATATATATATATATATATATATATATATATATATATATATATATTGTTACAATGGCATCCGTCCAGACACAGCTTCCACAGCCACGACAGGTACACTCTTACTAAAAGCGGCAGCACAGACACAGGGATGCTTCTAGGCGAAAAATCGTGGCTAGCGAGGGGATGCGAGGTAACAGACCTGTTTTGTACGTAGGTGTGTCAGTACCATCATCGCCGAGGAGCAGGGAAACACAGCACAGCAACAAAGTAAAGTGTGTATTGTTGCGTTGACAACAGAGTGCGGGGTGCAGGTACAGGAGCTGTACGTGGTGGAGGCACACTGAACGTGCACAGGCTTTCAGCCAACAAGTCAATTCTCATTCACGCCACGTATACAATTCGGGGAAGGTAGACAACTGTTAACTCCTTTACAGGCAGAGGGTATCATTCACACGTGAAACAAGGTAACAAAGCAATCATTCACTCTTCTCTTTCACGCTGCTATCACACACCTCCCCCGAGACGACAGGGTTGTCTGGAACATCACGGTCGTCTTCTTTGTCGTCTGCGTAGGTAGGGGCACCCCAGCGGACGGCTAGTCGCTCAGGCTGTCTACGGTGGCGAGTGCTTCGACGAAGATGCGGGGAAGCAGATGGATGCTGTTCAGCCAGTACTTTCCTTTCTTCTGGTTGGTCAACTGCGGGAACGTAGTTCTTCACAACATTTGGCGGGGACTGACTGGGTGGCGTGTAAGTAAAATCGCCCTCGTTCCGATGACTGCGAAGGGATCTGCGGTTCCTCCGCAGCGTGCGCCCGCTGCCCATCTTCACCAGATAGTCACGGCGCGAGCCAACACCTGTAATGACGCCCAGTAGACCCCATCTATTAGTTGACTGATCCCACACATTCACCAAGTCACCAATCCGTAACTGAGAGAGTGGCTTAGAGGTCTTGTCATGATGTATCTTTGATCTGGAACGTAGGTGATCTGCCTTAATGTCGCATTCCTGAGCGGCCTGCTGCCACTCGGGAGCAAATGAACGATAATGGACAGGGAGAGCTGACCTTATAGGATGACCAAACAAAACTTGAGCTGGAGATCGTCCGTCCTCCCTCGGTGTGTTCCTTAATTCCAGGAGCCCACGAGCGAAAGCGTCATCGTCCAGGGATGCATTCGAAGTCGTCGTCCGGATCAGCTTCTTTACCACTTTGACAGCTGCTTCTGCATGTCCATTGGCACGTGCGTTGTATGGCGAAGTAATCCTGTGCTCCACCTCCCCACCGAGCCAGGAAGCGTTGAAGGGTAGAAGACGCGAACTGTGGTCCACCATCACTCATCATCACCCGGGGAACACCTGTAGCTGCAAAGAAATTCCTCAACTCACATGTAAGATGGTGAGCGTTAGCAGATCGTGGACAGAATGATACACAAGGCCAACCAGATTTTCTGTCAACATATACAAGAAACGTGCGGCCAGCTAAGTGTAAGTAGTCTGCCGATACCGACTCAAACACACGACTTGGTGGGTCGTCGTGCTGCCAGAGGGGCTCGTTGGCTTGGCGTGGTAGCAGTGGTCGGCATTCCAGGCATGAGGAGACAACGTTTTCTATATCACGCTCTATGCCTGGCCAGTAAACTGTTTGCCGGGCCCGTCGCTTAGTGCGAGCGATGCCTTGATGACTATCGTGCAGCCTCCGTAATGTTTCAAGTCGTAAGTCTTGGGGGATAATGAGGCGCGGCCCATAAACAACGAGGTCATCATCAACTGCTAGTTGGTCGCGTATCCTCCAATATGATCTTAAACCGTCGACAAGCCCTTGCTTGTGTTCAGGGAATCCTGTCAGTATGGTGGTACGTAAAGCAATGTAATCAGGGTCTCGTACGGCAGCAGCACGTACCTTTTCCAACGTCCTGTCTTTGAGTGGCATGAGGCTGGTTCCTTCCTGCGTAACAGCGTTGATAGAAGCGATGACTGAAGCGTGCAGCAGGTCCTCGTCATCACTTGCAGCTTCATCCTCCTCGTTTGGGTCTTGTATGGGGAAGCGTGAAAGTGCATCGGGAATATCATGCTCCTTGCCTTTTTGCCAACTGGTGATGAAGGTGTAAGCTGTTAGTTTTTCACGCATACGTTGTAATCTAGGGTTCTCTATTTCCCCGAGCAGTTTTGAGTTAAGAATGGGTACCAAGGGTCGATGGTCGACAACGAGACTGAAGTGAGGTAAACCCTTCAAAAACTTTCCACATTTTCTTATTGCCCACAGGACGGCTGCCATCTCAACCTCTATCACTGCATACCGTGTTTCTACATTCAGCAAAAAACGTGAACCACACTGAACCAGTTTCCAGTTCTTACCAAGCAGCTGTAGTAAAGCGAAGCCCATTCCCTGTGTCTTTGAAGCGTCAGTCTGCAGCATGGTGGGGAGTGTCGCGTCGAAGTGAGAGAGCACGGGCGGCGCCACCAGCAACTCCTTCACCTCTTCGAACGCGATGTCATGCTGAGCGGTCCAACACCAAACATTACGCGGCTTCAGCAAATCTCGTAGCGGCTGGGCAACAGAGGCAAAACTGGAAGTAAAGTTACCTAATTGGTTAGCTAAACCAAGGAATGACCTCAGATCAGTGATGTTTTGTGGGCGGGGAAAGTTGGCAATGGCACTGATTTTTTTCTCGTCCACAGTATACCCACCACGTGATACCGAGTAGCCACAGAAATCAACACGTGGCTGGGCAAAGTTGAACTTTTCTTTGTTAAGAGTTATTCCAGCTTGATCATAGCGCTGCACGATGTTGATAACATGCGCCAGGTGTTGCTTGTATGAACCATCATACGCCAAAATGTCATCAACAATCTTGATGGTGTACGGTACGTCACCCAGGGCTGCATCTCCGCGCCGATTGTACTCGTCGCCTGACGAGACCAGACCCATGGGTGCACGCTTAAATTTGAAGCGTCCCCACGGACTGATGAAGGTAGTAAGATCTTGGTCCTCCTCTGCTATCTTGATTTGATGGTAACCTATTTTTGCGTCTAGTGTAGTGAACCATCTTGATCCAGTCCCCATCGAAGCAATGGCATCATGTGGGGATGGTAGAGGGTAGGCTGGCCTGCGAACATACTTGTTAAGTCTTATGAGGTCCACACATAATCTTACTCCTCCTGACTTCTTCCGCACAGGAACAATTGGATGACACCAATCTGTAGGGTGATTTATTTACCTTAACAATTATGTCCAGGTCCAGAAGCTCATCAAGCTGGGTCTTGATATCACCTCTCCACTTGAACGGAAGGCTCCGGGCGGCAGTCACAGCGAAGGGTTGAGCGTCCTCAGTCAGCTGAATGCGCATAGCGTCTCCATCCATCTCCCTCAAGGTCTGCGAAGCGCCAAACACTCGCGGGAAAGCATGGATGATGGCTGCTGCATGTCCTGCTCTTTCTGTTAGTGAAGGCTCATAGTTATGTTTCCACTGGGGCAGTGGGTCTGCTGCCACAACACACTCATGCTGCTGTGAACGGCTGTTACCTTGTTCAACTGTTTGAATCTGTGTGGAAAAGTTAGGTGGTAACAACCCTAGAGCTATTGAGTCGTACCAACTCAATAGTGCTCCTTTCAGCTCCTCAATAACAATCACTTCTGCAGAGGTTTTCCCGTCACCTAATTCTAGAGTAGAGGTGAACTTACCCAAACAATTGAGTTGTTGTTGGCCGGCAGCGTATAGTGCTTCACCTGTTACTGCTTCGAGCGCTGCCTGCTTGATTCCAGCAGCCCTGGCGACGTCCCAGCCCATGACTGTGGCCTCAGCGCCCGAGTCAGGCGTCCAGGAAATACGTCCTTGTCCACCAGGGTGAGTGGTAACAATCTTGATACGTGGAGTCCTTCGCCTGTTTTCCTTGCCTTGGTAGACGTCTGCAATAACCCAATGGAGTTTGCGTTGACGAGTGCTAACGTCCTGTGGTGGCGCCGCTCTGCGCCACGTCGCTGGTGTGCGAGAACGAGCTTTACAAACAACCGCAAAGTGCCCTGTTTTACCACAATTATTACAAGCCGCATTTATTGCTTTGCACTTTTGGTCACCTATGTGCTTTCCTCTGCCACACTTAGGACACAGTTCATCACCGTCAAACGAAAACCTTGCACGATTCGAAGACGCGGGAGGTGCGCGCTGTATATTTCTCTTGTACTGAGACACTTTCCCCACGCTACGTCCTCGAATCACAGCACTGTTCTTTGCCGCGTTTTCAGTGGAGCGACATATATCAATGGCTTTTTGAAGAGTCAAGTCCTTTTCTTCCAAAAGACGTTGCAATGCTAACTCATCACTTGTACCCACAACAATTCGGTCACGTAGTCTGTTATCCATACACTCCTCACAAAAACCACAAAACGCAGCAATTTCCTTTATGGCGCACAGAAACTCGTCAAAGTTCTCGCCACTTTCCTGTTTTCTCAAGTAGAACTCGCGACGATCCAGAACAACGTTACGTCGACTCCTGAGATGTTTCTCCATAGCGTCGAGAACAGTATTCAGCTCCAAGTCTTCCTTTATGTCCAGGCCAAACCTTAGCGTACGAGTCCATTCCTCATCCACGAGTGAGCCCAGAGCCGTTTGCTGCTCTGAGGGCTTGAGGGTATTTATGTTCGCCAGGCTGGCGTAACCCTCAAATTTGTGCCGCCACGCATCGAACTCCCTTAGCGAGGCTGACCAAGTGAGGTAAGGGGGAGTCACTACACTGTTATGAAGCTTAGTTTTTTGCACTGAGCCTTTTGCCTTGTGAGCTGGGATTTGCCGTGGCACCGGTTAATCCCGATAACAGGGTGCGCATTTCCCGTTGGTGTGCCTCGTCCCGCTGCTGTGCCGCCTGCATTTGATCCGTGAGTAGGGCAGTCAGTTTTTCTAGCTGCTGCTCCATCTTAACGGCGTGAGAACAGCCCACAACAGCACACACAACACAACGTCACTGTCCGTCACTTCTATGTTCCACCATGTCACTCGGCGATCCTACTCACTGCGCCATGTTTTGTACGTAGGTGTGTCACTACCATCATCGCCGAGGAGCAGGGAAACACAGCACAGCAACAAAGTAAAGTGTGTATTGTTGCGTTGACAACAGAGTGCGGGGTGCAGGTACAGGAGCTGTGCGTGGTGGAGGCACACTGAACGTGCCCAGGCTTTCAGCCAACAAGTCAATTCTCATTCACGCCACGTATACAATTCGGGGAAGGTAGACAACTGTTAACTCCTTTATAGGCAGAGGGTATCATTCACACGTGAAACAAGGTAACAAAACAATCATTCACTCTTCTCTTTCACGCTGCTATCACACAAGACCCACAGACCAGACCTACTCAGAGAGGCAGAAAGACAAACAAAGGCTTGGCACAACTTCCTTAGTTTGCTGGCAGACAACAGGGTAAATACATGTTGAATACAGAGTGGCACACAGTACTTAGCCGGGCAGAGACAAAGCAGAGCAGGGGTGTGTCCTCTGCTGAGGCATGTGGGAGCAGGAAATGTCCTCTCTGAGCTGAGTTGTGGTCCAGATGGGAGCGGCCGGTGATCTGCCTGCGAAACGGGCTGCAACCCGAAAGGACATCTTCCGTCCGCCCCTGATTGGCTCATCACTAGCCAATCAGGGTCGGAGTATCCACCTGTACAAGCTCTGCTGGATGTACCACACCCGAGCATGGGAACGATACCTCCGTACCCAACACAGCGCCCCCAAAATCACCAGTGCTGCTAACGCCACCTTCACAGGCCACTGCCGCAATAATATATATATATATATATATATATATATATCTCTCTCTCTCTCTCTCTCTCTCTCTCTCTCTCTCTCTCTCTCTCTCTCTCTCTCTCTCTCTCTCTCTCTCTCTCTCTCTCTCTCATATATATATATCTATATATATATATATATATATATATATATATATATATATATATATATATATATATATATATATATATATATATATATTTGGGTAGGAAGCCATTCTGTATACATGTTTTATTAAAGTCTACAGCAGTAACTGCATTATTGAGTTTATATGAGGTTTTCTCTATCCTCCGGATGAGAGAACGTAAGTTCTGGTTTACTGAGTTTAGGAGCTTTCCAAAGTCCATTAGAATTCTCTTTTAGTAGCAGCTGGGGGTGTTGTTTGCCTTTTTCTCAAGATATCTTTCGGTCTCTCTTGGACCATCTTCAGGAGAGGAGTGAAGAACGTGGTTCGGTGGCGCTGTTTATCTGCGATAGGAGCGGACGTGGGACGGACTCAGCGTCGGCGGGTATGTGGACCAATCACAGGGCGCGCTGGTCTTCCTCGGAGTTAGTAGCATTCCTGCGTTGTGACGGTAAACAGGATGCGGGGAGCAGCTGGATGTTAATTGTAGGTTTTATGGAGTTAATGTAGACCGATTCAGCCATTCTGAGTCGGGTTCAACAATGCAGTTACTGCTGTAGAGTTTAATAAAACATGTATACAGAATGGCCTCCTACCCAAATATATATATATATATATATATATATATATATATATATATATATATATATATATATATATATATATATTGTTACGAACCCATGTATGGGGGCCCGTGTACATGTGTATGTGTGTCTATACGTGCATGGCGGGCTTGGGAGTCTAGGCAAAGAAGGTAACGTGTCCGGGACGGGGAAAGAGATGCCAGCAGTGACCCGAGAGAAGTCAGTTCAACAGTTGCTGGCCGGTGAGAAGGACAGAGAGAAGTGCCGCTTCGCTCCCCTCGTTCCTGGACAGACATACCCTCTGATTGCCATGTAATTTTGTGTGTTGGCAGTGTGTGGGCCCAGTTGACATTGTGGAGGCCTGCCGGGAGGCCGTGAAAGAGGTGTATGAGGTGTGAGGCGGCCCGCGCTGCCCAGCTGCTGCCTTGCTGAAGGTCCCCTTGCCTTGCGCGCCTTTGTCCTATGTGTGGCGTCATGTCCCACGGTCCCCCCTGTGTTACGTTCACTGAGTAAACTGGCCAAAGTGAACTCTGTGTCTGCTTTGCCCCACATTTTGATCTGCTAATGGTGCACTTTGCTTTACTTGCCCATCCGAGCTGTGTGGATGTCAAGCCGACCCCCCCCTGTACCCTGCCTTGCCCTGCCTGTGCACCTGTGGCCTCAGACGTGCTGTTGGGGGCAGAGAGAGGGTGTGAAAGAAGGGAATAGATAACAATATATATATATATATATATATATATATATATATATATATATATATATATATATATATATATATATATATATATACTATAGCAAAATCAATGGACGTTCCCGGTATCACATTGAACGCCTGCAGAAAATGAACGCAAGCCTTAAGCGCCTCTCCGCACTAGAGATATTTGAGAAATTGACTCCAAGTATGAATTTGTTATCAGATAGACGGTTTGCTATGCAGCTACAAGTAAGAATAAGACTGATTTTAATCTCGGGGCCGATGAACTCAAGACCTTCATAAGAATATTACTTTTTCTTAGGATTTCACAAAGTGGTTTCTGAAAGGGACTACTGGTCTAAAAGCGAGGACCTTTGCGTCCCACTAATCAAGAAAGCAATGCCTAAAATCGTTTTCAACTTCTGAGAAGTGTTGTTTACTTTTTCAATGATGAAGAAGCTAGCAACCACAAAGACGACAAGGGGTTCGTTCAAGATTTAGTCTCTAATCTCACTAATTGCAAAATCACTCCAGCAAATTGGTGTATTTGAACAACGCATTTCTGTAGATGAGATGATCGTAAAATACTACGGTCATTCCTGCTTGAAGCAGTTCCTTAGAGGAAAGCCAATCTTATTTGGCTATGAATTGCCGGCCTTGTGTGGAACAATAGGCTACCGTTACAACTCTGATCTATACCGTGGCAAGAGGTCCATAGATGAACAAAATGACGGTATGTTGCTTGGAAATAAAGTTTTCATGAATATGTTAAAGGTTGTAGAATCTCCTAATTCACATTCAGAGTTCTTCAACAACTTTCTCACAGGGTATGATTTGCTAGCCCATCTATGGAACTTAGGTTACCAAGGCACAGGTACAATAAGGGAAAACAGACTTTAAAAAATGTCCTCTAAAGCCAACAAATATCATGAAGAAAGAGAAACGAGGTTCCTATGACTCGACACTAATGAAGAAATTTTGTCAGGTGATCAACAACAACTGTGTGTGCATTGGAACAAATTATGACACCACTGAGCTTTATCCAAAAGGTAAAGAGATGTGTTACCAAAGAAGGTTGTGCTATTGTTAGACAAGGAGTGAGTGCCCTCTGCCCCCTATAGCTCACTCCCCCGTCTGTCTCTCCTCATCTGTGCCTCCCCTTCCTCCTTTTTGGGCAGCCAAGGTTTTTTGCCCCAGGGATAGCAGTGTCCCTGCCCTGTAAAAAACGTCCACAGCCACCATGAATGTTAGAGGTAAAGGTTGGGGTAGGGGCTATAGGCGCGGGCAAGCCTCTTGCCACTGCCCCGATCCAGGTATGCTGGGGGGCTCTGACCGTGCAGACCTCTTGGGTGCCGAGGCACCAGAGGGGCCTGCCTACCGGTATGACAGATGCAGAGGAAAGCTTGTGGGAGTCCTGTGTCCTGAGAGGGGCGGGAGGAGTTCCAGTGGGGCTGCAGATGTGGTGCTTACACGTTGAACCGCTCCTGGGATGAACCTTCGAAGGGTTCTGCGTGTGGGCTCCTGGAATGTCCTGAGTCTCTCAGAGGATCACCGACTGCCTCATTTCTTGGATGAGCTCAGTAGGCTGAGGGTGGATATGGTAGGGCTCTCTGAGACAAGGAGGCCTGGTAGTGGCGAGACCAGTAGTAAGGGTTTTACTTACTACTGGTCCGGCATGAGCAATGGTAACCATGTCAAGGAAGTAGCTATAGGCATCTGTGGTATCCTGGCACAGATAAAAAAAAAGAGAGAAGAAACAAGAAAATAAGAAGAAATGAGAGAGAAAGAAATAAGAGAAGAAATAGTATAATAACAGTACCAAAGTAGGCAGGAGATGAAAACTTGACAAAGATTGATGGGAGGGTCCCCTAAGCCTGACCGTTTTATGAAAGGGCACTGCAGGCATGACCCAGAAGTAAACACAGAGAGTCAGGGGAACTGAGATGTTTGATCCTGGGAAACCGGAAGGAGCGGTAAACCTCAGGAGAGGGGACATTTATAAGCCTAACTTGAGAGATGCATTGTCTCAACTCCGCCCCCATACCGCAATGGGTGTGTCTAGTATAAGGTTGACCAGCGCCATGATACCCAGGCTGGCCATGCCACGCCTAGGGTGTGTCTTTTGTAAGATATGTAATTACTGCATGTTGGAATATGTGAAATGTATAGAATATTCGACCTTAGTTATAAGAATAGTTTTTCTGAGGAAAATATGTGACAACTGAAATATAAAATGAGATGTAACGGAGAGAAGAGAGACCTCTTTTAGAAACAGCTTGTTGAGAGTTCAAGAGAGAGAGAGAGAGAGAGAGAGAGAGAGAGAGAGAGAGAGAGAGAGAGAGAGAGAGAGAGAGAGAGAGAGAGAGAGAGAGAGAGCGAGAGTATGAGAGA
>CM035197.1:17790319-17837741 GCA_020233015.1 Callinectes sapidus | reverse complement strand
GTCTTACACAACTGTGCAATTGCAACGTGCATGCAAGAAATTGCAGGGCACGACACATCTCCAGCAGACTGCAGCCGTCTGTTGTAGAGGTTACTCCGGTTGATGAGCGTATAATGCGATTATGGCTGAAGCACAGTTTAGGCTTCATGTCTGTTGTTGCAGTGTATGTTCCTACCGAGTTGTGTGAAATTGAAGAGAAGGAGATGTTCTATGCTAAACTCGACTCTGTACTGGACCAGTGTCCCCGTCGTGATGCACTCATTGTCCTGGGCGACTTCAATGCTGTCACTGGCACTGAAAGGGCTGCCTATGAAATATGTGTTGGTCCCCATGGTTCTGGTACCAGAAATGACAACAGTTCTTTCCATCTGAATTTTACAAGATCCAGAAGGCTGAGAATTGCGGGTTCCTGGTATCAGAGACCAGCGTTGCACAGCTAGACTTGGTATAGCACTGCTGGAGGGATAGCAAAGGCGATCGACCATATCCTTGTCAGTACTCGTTGGAGGATCCTCCAGAACTGCAGGGTTTTTCAGAGTGTCGAGTTTTTTGCGACTGATCACAGGCTTTTTGTTGCTAAACTCAAGCTTCATGTCAAGTCCAGAAAGCCTCCAAGATGTGACCACACTGTGTTTCATCTTGAGAAACTGAAGGACTTGACATGTGCCCAAGAGTATGCAGTGACAGTCTCCAATCAGTTTGGATCGCTTGGCACCCTTGAGGACCCTGAAGAACTATGGGATACCCTCAAAAGTGAGACTCTTGAGGCTGCCAAGGAATGCATTGGGGAGCGCCCGAGGTCACGGAGTGGCTTCACCTCGGTGGAGACACTGGAAAGTATTGAGGAGAGTTGCGCTGCTAGACTTGCTGGGAACCATGACCAGTACAGGGCTCTCACGTAGGACTAGAACCCTCCTGAGAAGAGACAAGTAGAGGTATGTGAGGGGTCTCGCTGAGGATGTCGAGTGTCATTTAAATGCTAATGACCTCAGACCTGTGTATCGAGCTCTGAAAAAAATTTGCTCCAAGTTTATTTCTCATGTGAGTGCTATCCGAACAGTAGATGGTTGCCTCGTATCGGATACAGATAGGCAGATGGCTCGTTGGGCTGAGTACTTTGAGTAACTGTTCACGGTGGATCCTCCAAGTGGACAGCTCCGGACTGCAGGGTTGCAGACGTTGGATCCTGATCCACCCATTGACGAAACTGCACCCTCCATTGACGATGTTAAAGAGGCTGTGGCAAAGTTGAGGGATAGAAAGGTAGCTGGCATCTGTAACATCAGTGCAGAGCTGCTCAAAGCTGGGGGTGAAGCCACGATCCGTGGGTTGCATGCTGTATGGCATTCAGGTACCATTCTTCCTGACTGAAAAAAGGGATTAGTCGTCCCTATCTGGAAGGGGAAAGGGGACCGTCAAGACTGCAACTACTACCGTGGAATAACACTACTCAGCGTACCAGACAAGCTGCTTGCCCATTTGCTGCTGATGCAGATCCGCACTCAACTACTGAAGCACCAGAGACCTGAACAGTCAGGGCTCACGTCCAGTAAGTCAACAACTGACCGTATCCTAACGCTTCGCGTACTGGTGGAGCGCCGACGTGAGTTTCAACAGAGAATGCTTGCAGCCTATGTCGATCTCAAGAAGGCGTTTGACTCCTTGCATCCGTGGGATTCCTGCAAGTATTATTCGTCTATTAACTGGCCTGTACTCCGGGACTGTGAGTGCTGTGAAGTGTGGAGGAGGCGTGTCCAGCTTCTTCCTTGTGAATACAGGTGTGAGGCAGGGCTGTGTGCTTGCTCCATCACTTTTCAACACATGCATGCATTGGGTATTAGGCAAAGTTGTAGGACAAAGTCATTGTGGAGCATCTGTCGGCAATACTGAGATAACAGATCTTGTTTTTGTTGATGATGCAGCAATCTTTGCTGAGTCACTGGAGGTTCTGGTAATGGCTCTAGAGGCACTATACGAGGAGAGGAAGCCCGTAGGACTTAAGGTTTCTTGGGTCAAGACCAAGGTCCAGGTGTTTGGAGGCGTACTGGATGAAACAGTAGTCTGTCCATGTGTGTGGCGAGGACATTGAGATCTTGAAAAACATCACATACCTTGGTAGTATAGTGCATAACGATGGTGGGTCGAGCCAAGAAATCATGGGGGACTGGCCTGGCCCATGGCATTATAGACTCGCTCAACATCAGTATTTGGCGTTGTCGATACCTGTGCAGACGGACAAAGATTCGGATCTTCTAGTCGCTGGTAATTCCTGTCTTACTCTATGGTTGTGAGACATGGACACTGAACACCGACCTGAAGAGGCGAATTGATGCCCTTGGAACTAGGTGCCTTCGCAGGATCATGGAATATCGCTGGTATGACTTTGTGTCAAATCAGTGATTGTTCCGTGAGACCGATTTGAGGCCTATTACTAGCATAGTCTGTCAGCGCCAACTGCGGCTATATAGGCATGTGGGGCGATACCCAGAAGCCAAGGGGATCCCCACAGAACTCTTGGCTGCGGCAAGTCGATGGGAGCAAGATCCCAGCAAGTCTGCTGGGAGTCACTCAGTATGAGAAGGGAGCCTGCATGGAGACTCGAGGGGCATGACCACCAGGGGTGGCACGGTAGGGTAGAAGCAACACGCCCCCCGGCGTATGCCCCCATGATTGATTGATATTACCACCTTCAA
Source organism: Callinectes sapidus (assembly GCA_020233015.1). Lineage (NCBI taxonomy): Eukaryota > Metazoa > Arthropoda > Malacostraca > Decapoda > Portunidae > Callinectes > Callinectes sapidus. Next base: position 17,835,048 of record CM035197.1, on the reverse strand, counting down.
TTTTTCTGCACTCTATAGCAATTTTCTTGTACACATGTTGTAAAAGAAAATCAATGCTTTTCTTGTTTTAATGTAATTGCAAACGATATTTTTCATGCTTCTCATAAATAAAATAAAATATTGTATAGTAATATTTTTATCTCCAAAATTTACCATTTACCTGGTCGGGAAAGAGACGAGACGCCGAGCAGTAGTGGGGAGACAGGGTGAATCACACTGAGTAGCGAGCCCGGCTGTGTCAGTGACAAGATCGCCGCGTGTGGGTAAGGGAGTCACCCTGGTTCCCCGTGAGGAGAAAACCTGCCTCCCCCCCCCTTCCCCGCTCTCACTCCTCTGAGACGTAGCCAGCCCCGTGTGAAGAGGATGATTTCTTCTCCCGCTCTCCCTGAGGTCGCGATCCTGCCCTGTTTGTGTTGTCCTGCTAAGTACTGTGTGCCACCCTGTATTTACTCTGTTGTGTGCCAGTAAAGTAAGGAAGTTGTGCCGTGCCTTTGATTGCATTCCTGCCTCTCTGAGTAAGTCTGGGGTCTATGGGTGTTACCTCGCCCCCCCTCGCTAGCCAGGAATCTTCGCTGAGAAGTGTCCCTGTGTCTACTGCCGACCCGTCCTGTGCTGTCCTGTGGGCTGCTGCTGTGGTAAGAGCGTACCTGTTGTTGACCATGAAAGCTGTGTGGACGGGGGCGCAGCGTAACAATATGATAATGTCCCAGGTCCTATTTATAGGACAGCTTATTTCAAGTTTACTAAAAGAATATAAAAGCAGAAGTAAGTATTTTGTATATTACTTTAACCACATCAATCAGATTTCATGTAAGAAAAAAGACAAAAAATCAAAGAAAATAGTATCCTGGGATTGGGTTAGGAGAAATCCTGAATCACGTCTATAGCATTGAAAGGGTTAGTGACATTTTCCGCCACTTTGTAGAAATAGGCAAAAGGATAACTACGTGTGTATGGTGTATAAGTACACAAATGGGAGAAAACATGCATGTGGTGGGGGAAACAAGACAGACAATAAAAAAAAATAGTATAAGGTGGTTTCTACGATTCATCCATAACTCGGACCACAAGATACCAGCTCGGGACAAATGTATTGAAACCCTTCTCTTAAATGAGTTCAGATCACAGGAAGATGTAAATACGTACAGAAGCGAGTAGAGAGTTCCAGGAACAAATAACTGTGCTACGACATTCCCACCCTCCCACGGGTCCCACCCGCCCGACACTCCAAGCTCGCGTCGCTCACACAAACCCTCAAGCACACACACACACACACACACACACACACACACACACACACACACACACACACACACACACAGTTTCCAATATAAAACATTGGTTCGTAGCAGTGTGATGGATTGGCAGGTACTAATGTACGGCATATGCTCATACGCAAAATCAATCACCGCGATTAATCATTTAGTTTGAGTATCCAGACACCAGCTAATAGAAAGGATACAGAATAAATCTTGCAAATAAAAGTGCTCTATAGAGAGAAGCCATTCGGTTTCAAATCAGTTTCTGGTGGATATCTGTCGGCTCCAGATCGCCAGATTTTGCAAATATTTAATAAGGTGCAGACGTCATATTATTTTTTTAGCGTTGCCAGTAAGGTCAGGCTAGTTTACTTTAGATAGATCAGTTCAATTGGGTTAGTGAAAGTTAATCTATTCTGAGGAAGATGTCTCGGTGGTATGTATCGTCTCAACTTAAGATAGATAGATTAGGTTAAGTTCAAGTTAGTGTTCGGTTTAAGTTAGAGTTACATTGGTTTGGGGGCATTATTGCAGCTTCAGACAATACATACTAGGCACAGTAAACTACCTAACCGTCTAAGTCACACTGTTAGAGAGCATTTGAAACCCTATATTACCTGTCGCAAATTTATAATAACGCTAGGGAAATTTCCCTAGATTTCTGACTCCATGTATCACTCATATGTCTCCCCTATCCAAAACCCTCGATTCCCCACATGCCCCCAAGCTACATGTAGGGAATTTTATTAGGTTAGGTCAGGTTAGGATAATTAGAAGGGGGATCCAGGGGGCACAGCCCCCCGGCTAGAAGGGGGGATCCAGGGCGGGGCACAGCTCCCTGCCTAGTGTGAATGTCTGACTCTGGCTACATTTAGGGAATTTCATTAGGTTAGGTTACGTTAGGTCAGATTAGGATAATTAGAAGGGAGTTCCAGTGGCTCACAGCCCCACTGGACCTCCCTTCTAGAATAGGTTTGTACTAGTGGAGAGGGGTTTGAATAGGTATATATTTGTTTGTTTGCCTCATTTGAGGAATTTTCTTGATTTCTAGGAAAATTTGCCAAGATCTAGGGAAATTTCCTTAGATTTTTAACTCCATATGTCGCTCATATATGTCTCTCCCACCCAAAAAACCTGACTCCCCACATGCCCACAACCTTGTTTGAGGAGAAGGGGTAGAGATATGGCTGAAACTGCAAATTTACTGGTTTTGGATATATTAGACAAGTTTGATCGGGTTCCCGTACCCAGCGGTGGGGACAAGGTTTCTATAACATTGTTACAAACCCATGTATGGGGGAGAAGGCCGAGTACATGTGTATGTATGCGCGTGGCGGGCTTCAGTCTAGACAAAGAAGGGACGGGGAAGAGAGAGAAAAGGGGGATTTTGACGAGTCAGCATATAGTGGCTAGCCGGCCGCAGGCAGGAGAGTGAGCGTCAGAGGTGTGAGGAGAGAGGGAAGATCCGCCTGAAAGTGCTGCCTCCCTTCCCTCATTCTTGGACATATATACCCTATGACTGCCATGTAATAGTGCCTGTGCATTGGCAGTATGTGTGCCAGGACTGTGTGTGCCTAGTTGACATTGTGGAAGCCTGCTGGGAGGCCGTGAAAGAGGTGTGAAGTGTGAGGTGGCCTGATCTGCCGCCTTGCTGAGTGTCGCCCTGCCGTGCGCGCCTTTGTCCTTGTGTGAGGCGTTGTGTCATACGGTCCCCCGTGCTGCGTGTACTGCTTGCTGAGTAAACTAGCCAAATTGAACTGTGTGTCTGTTTTGTCCCCCATTTTGAGCTGCTTTAGGTACACTTCGCTACACTTGCCCATCTGAACTGTGTGTAATTTACGCGACCCCCCTGTGCCATGCTTTACCCTGCCTGTGCACCTGTGACCTGTGTAAACCTTGTGGCCTGAGATGTGCTATTGGAGGCAGAGAGAGGAGGGGGGGTTAACGTAGTACCAAGTGACTAGCCGAGTGTTGTAGTAGCGAAATGGAGGACGAACGCAAACGGCAAGATGGCGGGGATGACTCCTCTGTGTCTACATGCAAGGCCAGTGACGTCACGTTTTTTTTTTTTTTTTTATGTAGAAGGGAGGCGGCCAAGGGCAACAAAAATAAAACAAAATAGCCCACTTTAGTGCCGGTCCCTGGAAAGTCCGGATTCAGCCCCAAAAGATTGGGATAAGTGTCTTGATACCTCTCTCTTGAAGCAGTTCAAGTCATAGGCAGGTGGAAATACAGAAGCAGGAAGAGAGTTCCAGAGTTTACCAGAGAAAGGGATGAAAGACTGAGAATACTGGTTAACTCTTGCATTAGAGAGGTGGACAGAATAAGGGTGAGATGAAGAAGCTAGTCTTGTGCAGCGAGGCCGCCGGGAGCAGGGGAGGCACGCAGTTAGCGAGATGGGAAGAGCAGTTAGCATGGAAGTAGCGGTAAAAGAGAGCACGAGAGGCAACATTGCGGCGATGAGAAAGAGGCTGAAGACAGTCAGTCAGAGGAGAGGAGTTGATAAGACGAAAAGCTTTTGATTCCACCCTGTTCAAAAGAGCTGTATGAGTGGAGCCTCCCCAAACATGTGAAGCATACTCCATACATGGACGGATAAGGCCCCGGTATAGAGTTAGCAGTTGGGGAGGTGAGTAAAACTGGCGGAGACGGCTTAGAACACCTAACTTCATGGAAACTGTTTTAGCAAGAGAGGAGATGTGAAGTTTCCAGTTTAGATTACTAGTAAAGGATAGACCAAGAATGTTTAGTGTAGGAGAAGAGACAGTTGAGTGTTACTGAAGAAGAGGGGATAGTTATTTGGAAGGTTGTGTCAAGTTGAGAGGTGGTGGAATTGAGTTTTTGAGGTATTGAACAACACTAGGTTTGCTTTGCCCCAATCAGAAATTTTAGAGAGATCAGAAGTTAGGCGTTCTGAGGCTTCCCTGCGTGAGGTGTGTACTTCCTGAAGGGTTGGTCGTCTATGGAAAGACGTGGAAAAGTGCAACGTGGTATCATCAGCATAGGAGTGGATAGGGCAAGAAGTTTGGTTTAGAAGATCATTGATGAATAATAGGAAGAGGACAGACCCTTGAGGAACACCACTGTTGATAGATTTAGGGGAAGAACAGTGACCGTCTACCACAGCAGCAATAGAACGATCAGAAAGGAAACTTGAGATGAAGTTGCAGAGAGAAGGATAGAAGCCATAGGAGGGTAGTTTGGAAATTAAAGCTTTGTGCCAGACTCTATCATAAGCTTTTGATATGTCTAGGACTACAGCAAAAGTTTCACCAAAATCTCTAAAAAAAGGATGACCAAGACTCAGTAAGGAAAGCCAGAAGATCACCAGTAGAGCGGCCTTGGCGGAAGCCATACTGGCGGTCAGATAGAAGATTGTAAATTGATAGGTGTTTAAGAATCTTCTTGTTGAGAATAAATTCAAAAACATTAGATAAGCAGGAAATTAAAGCAATAAGACGGTAGTTTGAAGGATTAGAACGGTCACCCTTTTTTTAGGAACAGGCTGAATGTAGGCAAACTTCCAGCAAGAAGGAAAGGTTGATGTAGATAGACAGAGTTGAAAGAGTTTGACTAGGCAAGGTGCAAGCACGGAGGCACAGTTTCGGAGAACAATAGGAGGGACCCCATCAGCTCCATAAGCCTTCCGAGGGTTTAGGCCAGCGAGGGCATGGAAAAACATCATTATGAAGGGTTTTAATAGGTAGCATGAAGTAGTCAGAGGGGGGAGGAGAAGGAGGAACAAGCCCGGAATTGTCCAAGGTAGAGTCATTAGCAAAAGTTTGAGTGAAGAGTTCAGCTTTAGAGATAGATGAGATGGCATTGGTGCCATCAGGTTGAACTAAAGGAGTGAAAGATGAAGAAGTAAAGTTGTTGGAGATGTTTTGGGCTAGATGCCAGAAGTCTCGAGGTGAGTTATATCTGGAAAGATTTTCACACTTTCTGTGAATGAAGGACTTTTTGGCAAGTTGAAGAACAGACTTGGCATGATTTCGGGCAGAAATATAAAGCGCATGAGACTCAGGTGATGGAAAGCTCAAGTACCTTTTGTGGGCCACCACACTATCATGGATAGCACGAAAGCAGGCTGTGTTAAACCAGGGTTTGGAAGGTTTAGGTCGAGAAAAAGAGTGAGGAATGTACGCCTCCATGCCAGACACTATCACCTCTGTTATGAGCTCAGCCCACAGAGACGAGTCTCTGCCACGGAAGCAGTAATCATTCCAAGTAAAATCAGCATAATACCTCCTCAGGTCTCCCCAACTAGCAGGGGCAAAATGCCAAAGGCACCTCCGCCTTGCAGGATCCTGTGGAGTAATTGGAGAGATAGTACAAGATACAGATATGAGATTGTGATCGGAGGAACCCAACGGAGAAGAAAGGGTGACAGCATAAGCAGAAGGATTAGAGATTAGTAAAAGGTCAAGAATGTTGGGCGTATCTCCAAGACGATCAGGAATACGAGTAAGGTGTTGCACGAGTTGTTCAAGGTCATGTAGGATAGCAAAGTTATAGGCAAGTTCACCAGGATGGTCAGTGAAAGGAGAGGAAAGCCAAAGCTGGTGGTGAACATTGAAGTCTCCAAGAATGGAGATCTCCGCAAAAGGGAAGAGAGTCAGAATGTGCTCCACTTTAGAATTAGGTAGTCAAAGAATTTTCTATAGTCAGAGGAGTTAGGTGAGAGGTATAGAGCACAGAAAAATTTAGTTAGAGAGTGACTCTGAAGTCGAAGCCAGATGGTAGAAAACTCAGAAGATTCAAGAGCATGAGCACGATTGCAAGTTATGTCGTTGCGGACATAGACGCAACATCCAGCTTTGGAACGAAAATGAGGATAGAGAAAGTAGGAGGGAACAGAAAAGGGGTTACTGTCAGTTGCCTCAGACACCTGTGTTTCAGTGAGGAAAAGAAGATGAGGTTTAGTGGAGGAGAGGTGGTGTTCTACGTTGGCCGGAGAGAAAAATTCCGCCGTGGTGACGATGTTTCAAGCTCTGATGACACAAATAAAGAAGCTGGTGGTGAAAATAGACCAGCAGGTGGTAACAATATTAGACCTACAGGCGGTAACAATATTAGACCAGCAGCCGGTAACAATATTAGAGCAGTAGGCGGTAACAATATTAGACCAGCAGGCGGTGAAAATTGACGAGCAGGCAGCACAAATAAGGGAACTGGCGAGGGATTCACACAGGTGAAGGCAGAGGCATGTCAGCTTACGTTAGAACAATGTGAGTCTGAAAAGCGAGATGATGACTGAACTGAGGTACATGACGGATGAGACGCAGACAGTAGAACAGAGTGTTGTCGCGTGCAGGGAAGAGCTGGCGGCGTTGCAGATGACTGTGCAACAGCAGACCAGCAACCGTGGAGGGCAGGCCGTGGCAGAAGGTGAAGAGGGACCGGCGTGGGTCCCCATCCCCTCGAAGTGGAGGCGTGGAAGCATCGAGTCGGAGCCCGCAGATGTGAGGGCTTGGTGTGGTGCGAGTCTGAAACCAGGAAGCGGTGAGCTCACCGGCACCGTCTCTCCGCCACCACACAGCCGGCAGACACCTGCTCCCGGTCTGACTCCCCCTCGCTCCCCACCTCCTCCCCTGGGCACGTCTGGCGGGACTGTGCGGGAGAAACCAGCTGAATTTGACGGACGGGTGGCCTGGAAAGTTTACCTGGCTCAGTTTGGGCTCCTTGCTGACGCTCAGGGCTGGGATGACGCTGAGCGGGCTCTGCAGCTTGTTTCCTGCCCAGCACTGGAGGTATTGGCCCACCTGGCCCCAGCACAGCGCATAGTACACACGAGCGTGGTGGAGGCACTGCAGAGGAAGTTTGGCAAACACCACCAGGCAGAAGTGTACGGGGCCAGCCTGAAAAGCAGGACGAGGAACCGGGGCGAACCTCTCTCTCAGCTCGCCCAGGAGTTGGAGATGTTGGTCAGGCGGGCGTACCCAACAGCACCGGAGGACATGGTGGCCGTGTTAGCTCGCGAACACTTTGTGGATGCCCTGCAGCAACGGCAGCTGCAGATCTACATAAAGCAGGCGCATCCATGTGATCTCCAGGAGGTGCTGGCGATGGCCTTGGATTTTGAGGCCTTCCTTCGCACCACAGGCGGCGCCCCGGGACCGTCTGAACTGCGTTATTCAGGAGAGGTCACCGCCTTACCCCGTCACTTCCAGGCAAGAAGGGCTCAGGCGGGAGACAATGCTCGCGGGAGGAAAGCAAGCCCTGAGAAGTTCAGAGGGGCCTGCTGGGGGTGCGGCCAGTGTGGATATAATAAGAGCCAGTGTGGCAGCCGGCAAAGGACCTGTTCGCTGGAGGAGCCACGTCGAATGGTTTTCAAGCCCTGCTGCTGGAGCTGTGGCTGGTCTGACCATATTACTAGTGAGTGCCAGCGGCCTAAGGATATCCTGCAAGCGGGAAACTCGGCCAGGCTGGGCAACGGGGCTGCACCCTAGCCGGAGGTCCTGCGGCCCCACAATAAGGTGCCGCCTGACTATGGCCCCCTCGGCTGTGCGAGTGCTTGGCACAGTAAACGGACGCCCTGCCAGGCTGGTGGTGGACACAGGCCCGGAGCGGATGTTCGTCAGGGAGGACATGGTGGATGCACGTGGCGTGCCTGAAGCCACGCAGCTGTTGTGCGGTGTCACCGGCGAATGTACTACCATGAGAGGGCCTATATCAGTCAATGTAAAGGCCGAACTACCACTTACACACACACACACACACACACACACACACACACACACAATGGTTTGTTTGCTCGTTAACATGTGTTTCACCGTCAGCCCGAATCTTCATCTACAAGTTTCGATAGCGAGCGAGTCGGGTTGATATCTCACTCGCTGCTTCGCTGCCCAGACTCGGCTGCTGGCGAGTGAAGCAGGGCGAGGTGACGACTGGCTGTCTGCACTGTGGACCGGCAGAGCGGAGCAAGCTTTGGACAAGCCTGCTGGACCCAGAGCGTCCCACGGAGCCACTAGCCTCCTACTATTCGCTCTCATCCCTGCTGGAGCTGTTCCTGCCGTGTGGGCATCGGCGGTGTCTGCCTCCTGCCTTCCTCACCCACGCCACGTCACCACGCCTGGTGGATCCAATGTTGTCATCCTTCACCTTCGTGGCCTGTTCGGGGAGTTCCTACGCTACTGCTACACGTGATCAAGCTGTCTTCCTGTTACAAGTTTGTCCTGTTTGGTGGAGTGGTGGACTCGTGGGGAGTGTATTGGCGGTGTATTTTACATACGTGTGCACCAACAGAGTGTTGTTTCCATACATATTTCCTTAGATCATTGGCTTGAGTATAATATTCCTTGGATCAGGTTAAAGAGGCTGCCGTCGTTCACCCTCCTTTAACCTGACTGTCCGGTCAACCTTGACAAAGTGGTGACCTCGCCATGATTATACCACCCCGATGTTCTAAGGTTTTATGTTCTTAGGTCTCTGCTGACCTGTTTGAAGTCGCCTTGAGCGCGAACCCACTTTCCTTGGCCCAGAAGTGAGTTTCGTAGCGTCACGCTACCGCCTGGTGGTTGTTATTCCCCAGGGTTATTTTCAGTCACCAGCTTTAAGCTGCTCTGTGTGTTTTGTGCAACTGCATTGTTATGTCTTTTGTTGATTTGTCCTGTCCCGGGAGTTAGTCTTCCCGGTTACTGTGTTTTGTGGTATTGGGTGTTTGTTTGTGTGGTGGTGGGTCTCTACTTAACTGTCGTTAATTCAGTCTCTTTCCCGAATGGCCAGCTTCAAGGAGCTCAAAACCCAGGCCCTGGCACTAGGTCTCAATGGACCTGAAGTCCGTCGTTATGTGTTGGCCCAGCAAACGGCGGAGAGAGAAGAACGTGCCTTGGAAAGAGGAGAACGGAAGCGGCAAGATGAAGTGGAAGAACGGAAGCGGCAAGATGAAGTGGAAGAACGGAAGCGGCAAGATGAAGTGGAAGAACGGAAGCGGCAAGATGAAGTGGAAGAACGGAAGCGGCAAGATGAAATGGAAGAACGGAAACGGGAACGGGAGTTCGAGTTGGCAAAGCTACAAGCCGAGAAAGACCTCGAGCGGGCCCGGATCGACGCCTCCAGTAAGCCTGCACCTCCTCCTCTTGCCGGTGAGTATGTTGATCGGCCTTGTTTGCCTGCATACCAAGATGGGAATGATTTCGCTTCCTACCTAACCAGATTTGAAAGGATCGCGGAACTTCTAAAGGTGGATAAGGAGGCCTATGCTGTGAGATTAGGAGCTTTATTGTCCGGAAAGGCAGCTAGGATTTATACTTCTCTTTCTCCTGCGATTGTTGCTGACTACACTCTGCTGAAGAAGTCCCTGCTGAAGAGTTTCTGCAAGACTCCTGATGGCTTCAGGATGGACTTCTGGTCAACCAAGATCCAGCCCGGAGAAACCTTTGAGCAATTCGGCATTCAGCTTGGGTGCTCCTTCGACCAGTGGCTGGAAGCTTGTAACATCGATCCCACTTATGCCTCTCTTAGAGATTTTATGGTTCTACACCAATTTATTTCCTCTCTTACACCAGATCTTCGAATCTTCATCAAAGAGCGGGGTGTGAACACCTTGGCTGCCGCCGTTCAGCGGGCCGACGACTGGTCCTCTGCTCGTCACTCTTACCCGAGGGCCTGCCAGTCGTCATCTACACACAAGAAATCCAACAAGAAGTAAACTCCCTCAGACTCCATCTTCCAAGCCACCAAAGGACCTGCTTCTGTCGTGAAGTGCCATCACTGCGGGGAAATAGGCCACATTCGACCCAAATGCCCTAAAAACCCTCGCGCCTTCAAGGACGAGCCTTCATCAACCATTAAGGTAGGGTTTTGTTGGGAGACCCGCCAACTCTCAAATTACTGTGTGTCGGGAACCATCAATGGGGCCTGGACGTCGACCATCATCCGAGACACCGGTTGCTCCAGCCTCATCGTTTCTGAGGAGGCATTACCCGATGCGGACACGACCCAATGCCGCAAGGTAACTGTATACGACTACTTGGGCCGGCCTGACACCTTCTCTGTCGTGAGGTGTTACTTAAAGTGCCCGTATTATGATGGCTGGGCTGAGGCCATCCGTGCTCCGATAAAGTTTGCAACTGCCCTGATTGGTGACATTCCTGGAGCCCATAAGCCTGATGACCCTGCACGGTCGTCCAATTCTAATGTGATAACTTCCATCTCTTGTACTGCAGAAGGTCATCGTTCCTCGCTCCGTGTCACTCCTGCTTTGGAAGATCCACCTCCCATACTTCAGAACACCGCTTCTTCTGCCGATTTTGAGACAGCCTGTACTGCTCAGACTCGCTCAGCTGCTACCCAGGCAAGACGTCTGCATCCACTTGTGTTCCCCAACCTACAACCACTGAAGGTAACACCAGCAGAATTTGCCCGTTTGCAAGAAACGTGTCCCTCCCTCGGTACTGTACGGGCTAAGGCTACTACCAGACTGCCCGAAGTAGCCAGGAATGGAGCGTCTTACAGATTCTCCTGGACGGATGGACTCTTATATAGGGACTGTATCGCCTCCAGCCGGCCTGGTAAGGTTGATACTTGGACTTTAGTGCTGCCCTCCGATTGTCGACCGATAGTACTTCAAGTCGCCCACGAGAGTCCACTCGCCGGTCACTTCTGACATCGGAAAACTGAGATGAAGGTGAGCAAAAACTTCTTCTGGCCTGGCATGGGAGCCGACATTCGTGACTATTGTCGGTCATGTGATGTGTGCCAGCGTAAATCTTCCAAGGGCCAGGTCAAACCTGTCCCTCTCCAACCATTACCTGTTGTCACCGAACCCTTCTCAAGAGTTGCTGTGGATTTGATGGGCCCTCTTTCTCCCCCATCTTCAGAAGGGCATAGGTATGCTCTGACTCTGCTTGACTTCGCCACTGGTTATCCTGAAGCTATCCCTCTCAAGGCTGTCGACCCTGTTTCTGTTGCTGAAGCTCTCCTAACCATTTTTTCCAGGATCGGAATTCCCCGGGAAATCCTTAGCGACAGAGGCACCAAGTTTACATCACACCTTATGGCAGAGCTTCACAAGCTTCTCGGAGTGAAACCCCAGTTCACTACCCCCTTTCATCCGAGTGGTAATGGACGAGTGGAGAGGCTGCATGGGCCCCTCAAAGCTGTTCTCCGAAAGCTCTGCAATGAGAAGCCTAGAGAGTGGCATCGATACCTCATCCCTGCTCTGTTTGTCCTCAGGGAATTGCCGAGCGACCGCACCGGCTTCTCGGCGTTTGATCTCTTGTATGGACGTACTGTAAGGGGGCCGCTAACTGTCCTAAGAGACTTGTGGGAAGACCGTAACCTGGAGGAGGAAGAGCGAACAAGCCTGGAATACGTCATTGAGCTCCGGGAGAAGCTGACAGAGTGTGCCCAACTCGCCGCCCGGAAAGCCGATGTGAGTATTTCTCGGTATAAGTCTTATTTTGACCTTCGATCACAAGATCGTCATTTCAAGCCTGACGATGAAGTTCTAGTACTCCTCCCTGACTCCAATAAGAAGTTGCTTGTTTCCTGGCATGGCCCCATCAAAGTCTTGGAAAGACGCAATAAGGTGGATTACCTAATTGACGACCCTAAGGGGCCTAAGCTGTACCACACCAACCTTTTGAAGAAATATCATCGCCGAGCCCAGGTCAACCTTGCCTATGTTATGGACGACACCTCCACCGTGGAAGATGCCTGTTCATCAGCAGGACCCTTGGAAGCAGAGGATCTTGACGACCTTGTCCCTTGTCTTTCAGCCTGTTCGACTTCTTTGTCTGCCCTCAACCCGGTACTGGACGTCAACGAATCGCTGGAGTGGAACCAACGAGCATCACTTGAAGACCTCCTGTCAGAGTTCAGCGATGTCTTTTCCGAGTCTCCCGGTTGCACCAGCACCCTGCAGCATGACATCGTCTTGACCACCACCGGCAGGGTCTCCTCTAGGAACTACCCTGTGCCCATCCACCTTCGTCACTACTTTGAAGAAGAAGTTGACAACCTCCTCCAACTTGGAGTCATCCAGCCATCGTCTTCGCCATATCGCTCTCCTGTGGTTATGGTACGCAAGCCTGACAGTAGCTACCGGATGCCCATTGACTTCCGGCAGCTTAACTCCGTCACAGTGTTTGACGCCGAGCCCACCTGCTCTGTGGAAGAGGATTTGTATAAGTTTGTCGGAGCTAGATATTTTTCAGAACTTGACTTGTGTAAGGCGTACTACCAGATCCCCTTAACTGATCGTGCCAAGCCTCTCACCGCTTTCTCTACCCACCGGGGTTTGATGGAGTTATGTCGTCTTCCCTTCGGTCTCGTTACTGCCTGTTCTACCTACATTCGCCTCATGAGGACTGTTCTTGCAGATTTGCCCATCTCTTTTTATTTCGATAATATCTTTATTTACTCATCAGATTGGCCCAGCCACGTAACTGCCCTAACATCTGTCCTTGAACGCCTCCGTCATCACGTCCTTACAGCTAGACCATCTAAGTGTAGGTTTGGTTTCCCTTTTATCCAGTACTTGGGCTTTGTACTTGATGGGGACCACCTGCGACCCATGCAGGACAAGACTGAGGCCCTGAAGGAGATCAAGCCTCCGACCACCAAGAAGAGTCTACGCAGCTTCCTCGGGATGGTATCCTTCTACCGATGCTTCATCCCCATGGCGTCCGAGTTAACTGGTCCTCTCTCCGACCTTCTCCGGAAATCCCAAAGAGAGCCACTGCAGTGGAGTGAGGACTTGTTAATGAGGTTTGAGCAGCTAAAGGACGCCCTGTCATCAAAGCCAGTCTTACAATTACCTAACCCTGTCATGCCGTTTGTTCTTAGGACAGATGCATCGAACTTCGGGTTGGGGGCCGTTCTGCTGCAGTATTATGATGGAACCCCTCATCCTGTGGCATATGCTACTCGGAAGCTGCTGGACCGCGAACGCAAGTACGCTACCATCGAGAAAGAAGCCCTCGCCATCGTGTTCGGGATCTCAAAGTTTGACTTCTATCTCCGAGGTAAAGAGTTTATTCTAGAGACTGACCATAAGCCACTGATATATCTTCACCAGTCGAAGTGCTCCAATGACAGACTTAAGAGGTGGGCTCTTCAACTGCAGAACTATCCCTTCCGGTTGGTTCATCTTGCCGGTCGTGACAATGTTGGAGCTGACCTCCTGAGTCGTTCCTTGTGTAGTGAACGTTAGGCGTTCCTACATGTATGTTTTTTGTTTATTTTATTTATTTATTTTTCTCGTGCTAGTTCAGTTTAATCTACTTATAGTAGATTTTTGTAAGGGGGCTTGTGTAAAGGCCGAACTACCACTTGCACACACACACACACACACACACACACACACACACACACACACACAATGGTTTGTTTGCTCGTTAACATGTGTTTCACCGTCAGCCCGAATCTTCATCTACAAGTTTCGATAGCAAGCGAGTCGGGTTGATATCTCACTCGCTGCTTCGCTGCCCAGACTCGGCTGTTGGCGAGTGAAGCAAGGCGAGGTGACGACTGGCTGTCTGCACTGTGGACCGGCAGAGCGGAGCAAGCTTTGGACTAGCCTGCTGGACCCAGAGCGTCCCACAGAGCCACTAACCTCCTACTATTCGTTCTCATCCCTGCTGGAGTTGTTCCTGCCGTGTGGGCATCGGCGGTGTCTGCCTACTGCCTTCCTCACCGACGCCAAGTCACCACGCCTGGTGGATCCAGTGCTGTCATCCTTCACCTTCGTGACCTGTTCGGGGAGTTCCTACGCTACTGCTACACGTGATCAAGCTGTCTTCCTGTTACAAGTTTGTCCTGTTTGGTGGAGTGGTGGACTCGTGGGGAATGTAATGGCGGTGTATTATACGTGTGCACCAACAAAGTGTTGTTTCCATACATATTTCCTTAGATCATTGGCTTGAGTATAATATTCCTTGGACCAGGTTAAAGAGGTTGCCGTCGTTCACCCTCCTTTAACCTGACTGTCCGGTCAACCTTGACAGTCAACATGGGCGTGGGAGATGTGATGGAGTGCCTGCCAGTCTTCATAGCTGACCTTGAGGTCCCATGCTTGTTCGGATTGGACTACCTTACGCGGGTGGGAGCGTGCGTGGATCCCCGAGGGGGAAAGATGAGTGTACGGAATCACGAGGTGCCCTTGATCCTCGGAGGCGACGCTCAGGGCGTGAGAGGTGATAAGTCCGGGCATGTAACTTGTGAGGCGGCAGAAGAGGCACCAAGGATTCTCTAAGAAGGATACCAAGCCGTGAATTATACCTTGGAGGAAAGATCATGGAGCCACAGTGGTCACTGACGGAACTAAAGATAGAGTGTCGGGACTAAACTGATATTAATTATCCCGACAGTAGATAAAGATGGGTTATGTTGATGTAAGGTCTTTGGATTTAATTCTACAGCTGTTAAATATCCTATTTTTTGTTTGCTTATATCGTTATTGATTAATTGTAAGTAATTATTAATATAACGTAATTAATTAAAGTAAAAATAATAAATCCACATAGCTTAAAATGAATTTAAATCAATCGTGTGGATCACTACCACACGTCATGAGTCGTAGCGTGCATGCGTGAGATCACGCTGGAAGGAGTGAAGCGTGTGGAAAACATTAGAGAGACGTCCTTCATCATGAAGAGAACACCTTCACTAGTCCATCAATTCAACAGCTACAATTTTAAGTGCCAGCACCTCCCGGACTGCCTCAACAACGACAACATACACGCTAAGGCCCTATTATACTATATGAATTCAAATTAGATATATTAGGGATTAGTTATAGTTGTGTATAAGGCAGCATTCAAACAACCGGGGAGCAAGCTGGCGGAATTCTATGGTGATTGTCGGAGGTTAGTCATCATAAGAGAATGGAACCCATTTTCTCTGTATCACAAGGGATGGCTATATTGTTTTGCTTAATTTTTCGCCCTCTTTTTCTTATATTAGTCGTATTATTCGCTCATTCATAGGTACATTGATACTAACAGCTTCCAAGGCGACGACAGGTACACTCTTACCAACAGCGTCACCCTCAGGACAGCATACAGGACGGGGTCGGCAACACACACACAGGGACACTTCTCGGCGAAGATTCGTGGCTAGCAAGGCCAGCGAGCTACAGACCCACAGACCCCAGACTTACTCAGAGAGGCAGGAATACAGTTAAAGGCAAGGCACAACTTCCTTACTTACTGGCACACAGGAGTAAACACAGGATGGTACACAGTACTTATACCACAACACAAACAGGGCAGGAACGCGTCCTCAGGGAGAGCGGGAAAGCGGGGCAGGCAGGCGTCCTCTCACACTCCCCACTCGGCAGCAACTTCCCCGCTGGGCTCACCCTCCGCTCGCCCGCCCGCCGGCGCCGGCCACCAATTGCTGAGTCGTCAACAAGCTCTCCTCTCCTTTGTGTCGCTCCTCTGGCCTCTCTCTCCCCATCCGAGACACGTCTCTTCTACTGGCCAATCAGGCACAAGATATCCACCTGGCCGCAAACTCCGGCCCTCAATACCACTTCTGCACCAATGTCATCATTGCCAATCTGGTAGCATTGCCAACGCTATCTTCACACTAGGCGCCGCCGCAACAATACATATACATATAGATTAATATATTTTATTGTGTAATATCGGTTACATCAAGTCAATAGCCATAATGACTAGATTAATTCTGAAACTGGAAACAGAATTTTAATGCCTCCTAAGCATTGAATTTCATGCTTGCAATGTTGTGACAATAATAATTATTGCATTCACATAACAAAATTATTGATAGAACACACACACACACACCGCGTAGTGTAGTGGTACCACGCTCGGCTCACAACCGAGAGGGCCCGGGTTCGAATCCCGGGCGCGGCGAGGCAAATGGGCAAGCCTCTTGATGTGTATCTAGCCCCTGTTCACCTAGCAGCAAATAGGTACGGGATGTAACTCGAAGGGTTGTGGCCTCGCCGTCCCGGTGTGTAGTGTGTGATGTGGTTTCAGCCCTACCCGAAGATCGGTATATATATATATATATATATATATATATATATATATATATATATATATACCTGTCTTACCGTGAGACGTGGGACTGCATTATTAGGCCATAGTAACAACAAGGTGGTGGTCTTGCCAGTCAGCTTGCGTTGGAGCCACAGCATTCGTCTACAAGTGAAATGTGTGTCAGTGCCAATAAAATTCAACTCAACAATAAAATTATTCCCTATGTCACAACACTTAGAACAATCTGGATAAAGTTAGGCTAGATTTGTAAACGTTTTAACAATATTTACTTAACGTTTCCTCAGTGAGGCAGATGCTCCGATATATAGAATGGCTTTTTATTTAAATGTTTCATATTTATTGACTTGTCTTATCATTATCTAATATTACATACCTTCTAGTGTCTCTGGGGAACAAATGAAGGCGCATCCGTGGACAAGTTGCTCAATTTTTGCCACAAAAGCAGCAAGAACTGTTCCTTGTTGTAGCCTACGTGGAGACATTTTGAATGTGATGGTGGAGCGTTGCCGTTGTGTGGCGTCAACAGCTGGTCAGGGGTCCCCCTCCCCTTCACAACTCTCCACTGCTGCTGCCCTCTAGTGTCCACTGACGGCATGAACATTTTCCACAATTTCGCCAATTCGATCACTTTGTCCTTGATTATAATATCCTTGAGAGGCACGGTGTATGCGGGTGAGAAGTGAACATCCTGCGTCCACGCCTGACCATTCCACGCCTGTTACCTCCGCCACCGTGGCGCCGCGTGAAGGGCCACGCCTTGGGGTTGTTGGGGAGAGGAGGATGGCGGAGGAGGCTCTACCTCCCCATCTAGAGGAGTTGGCCAGCAGGAGCGCAACTCACTTGTCAGAGGAACAGGCCAGGAAGATGCGTCAGACCCTGGCCCAGTATGCAGATGTCTTCAGTAGGGGAGGCATGGACCTGGGCTGCACGTCCTTGGTGAAGCACTCTATATTCACCAGGGACCATCCTCCCATCAAACAGCCTCCGCAGCGGGTGGCTGGGGCTAAGAGGGAGGAAATACAGCGTGCAGTGCAAGAGATGGACGCTGCAGGGCTGAATGAGAAGTCTGACAGTCCTTGGTGCTCCCCAGTGGTACTGGTGAACAAGAAAGACGGCTCGAGGAGGTTCTGTGTAAACTACCGTGCCCTCAACGCCATAACAGTAATGGATGCTTATCCCCTGCCAAGGATAGATGACACATTGGATGCGCTGTCGGGAGTCCAGTGGTTCTCGACGTTGGACCTTAAGTCTGGGTACCACCAGGTGGAAGTGGAAGAGGAAGACAGGAAGAAAACTGCCTTTTCCTTTGGCCAGGGGCGGTGTCAGTTTAGGGTAATGCCCTTTTGGTTGTGCAACACCCCGAGCTGCTTCGAGCGCTTGATGGAGCGGGTGCTCGAGGGGCTGCCGTGGAAAGCTGCCCTGGTATACCTAGTTGATGTTCTGGTGTTCGGAAGTACCTTTGAGGAAGAGTTGAGCCGGCTGGAGGAGGTGCTTCATCGCTTGAGAACGCCCAACCTTAAACTAAGCCCTAAAAAGAGTACTCTCTTCCAGCATGAGGTATCGTTCCTGGGTTACGTGGTGGGACGTAAGGGCGTTTACACAGATCCTCTGAAGGTGACAGTGGTGGCAGGCTGGCCGGTGCCCACTGATGTAATCGGAGTGAGGAGCCTCCCCGGTCTGTGCTCCTACTATAGGCGGTTCGTGCCTGGTTTTGCCATCATAGCAACCCCCTTGCACCAGCTTACCAGGAAGGGGGCACGCTTCCTGTGAGATGAAGCCTGCCAGAAGGCTTTCGAGGCACTGAAACAGGCTTTGGTGAATGCTCCAGTGCTGTCTTACCCTGACCCGAATCTTCCTTACCTACTGAATACCGACGCCAGTGCATATGGCGTGGGTGGTGGCATACTTCAGCACCAAGTTCTCCAAGCCCGAGAGGAGTTACTGTGTGACCCGTAAGAAGTTGGCTGCAGTGATGAAGAGCCTGGGCCACTTCCACCATCTCCTGAACGGGGCCAAGTTCACTATCCGGACTGATCACGCCGCCCTCCGCTGGCTGAAGACTCTGAGGGAGCCAGAGGGGCAACTGGCAAGGTGGATGGAAAAATTGGAGCAGCCAGATTGTGCATCGGGCAGGAAAGGTGCACAGCAATGCTGACAGCCTTAGCCGCTGTCCCTGTGAGCCCGGTTGTGCTCACTGTTCCAGGAGGGAGCCTATGTCAGAGGCTGCAGATCCGAGGGGGCCCCAAGGAAGCCAACGAGCAGTGGAAGATAGACCAGCGAGATGACTCGAAGCTGGCTCCCGTGATTGCATGGCTGGAAGCAGGGGAAGAACGGCCTGGCTGGGAAAGCGTGTCATCACAGAGTCCTGTGACAAAGAGCCTGATGGAGCAGTGGGAGACATTGCGCTTGGAACAGGGCGTGCTACAGCGACGCTGGGTTGATGCTAGTTGAGGAGAGGACCGCTGGCTGATTGTCGTGCCACGAGCTCGCAGGGAGGAGCTGCTGCGGGAAGTGGACGAGGGATACACTGGCGGCCACTTGGGCATCAAGAGGACACTGTGCCGACTGAGGCAGCGTGGGTGGGCCTTCACAGGGATGTGCAGGACTGGTGCCGTACTTGCAAGGTGTGTGCTACCAAAAAGGGCCCAACAAGGAAGACACGTGCTCCCCTGCAGCTGTACCAGGCTAGGCCACCCATAAAGAGGAAGGCAGTGGATATAGCTGGCCCTTTCCATTGCATCCAAAGGGGCAACCGATTCATCTGTGTGGCCATGGACTACTTCACAAAGGGGCCAGAGGCCTGTGTATTGGCCAACCATAAAGCAGAGACAGTGGCAGAGTTCCTGGTTACGCAGGTGTTCACACGTTTTGGGATGCTGGGAGAGCTACACTCGGACCAGGGGCGGGAGTTTGAGTCCCGGGTTTTCAAGGAGTGCTGTTCCTTTCTTGGGGTGGACAAGACCTGCACCACGCCCCTTCATCCGCAGAGTGATGGAATGGTTGAGAGGTGTAACGCCACACTGGTAGGACAGCTGGCGAGATACTGTGAAGAGGGACAGCAAGATTGGGCTGAGTGGCTGCCTTACATGTTGATGGCGTATCGGGAAGCATAGCACGAGGCCACACAGCACACGCCCTCTCGCCTCATGTTTGGGCTAGAGATATGGCTCCCTGTTGACCTCGCCCTTGGGAGACTCCCAGATGAAAGGCTGCCCACAGTACAGCCCCAGTATGCTGTGGCGCTTCAGCAGCGGTTGGAGGACACCAGGCACCAGGTGAGCAGAAACTTGAAGCTGGCAGGACACTCCATGTGGCAGCGACATCAGCAGCGGGTTCGTGAGGCCGTGTTCTCACCTGGGAGACCGGGTGTGGCTACACAATCCACACAAAAAGAGAGGTCTGTCCCCTAAGCTGCAGAGTCCCCTTATACGGTGACAGGTCCTCTCAGCCATCACATACCGTCTCGCACCACTTGGAGCTCGCTGGAAGTCTAAGGTGGTGCATGTAGACCGTCTGTGTGGAGGTATGCAGATGCCACCTTTTCCTGGGAGGGCCAGGATGTCACTGTCCTGACTCCTCCCTCACCTAGGCAGCGATGGCCAGGGTGAAGGGAGCAGTGACAGTGGTGACAGTAGTGATGGTGAGGCTGAAAGACAGGTCTTTGAGAATAACAGGCTTACCAGGGCCCGGAGGCCACCACAGTGGACTATGTAGAAACTTAGTTCTTGTGTAGGATAAAATGTAGAAGTGATTTATTTTTATCTTATTCTGTTTAGTTTATTTTGTAAGTTGAGGACGGTCGGGTCTGCCTTTTTTGCAATCGGGGGATAGTGTTACAAACCCATGCATGGGGGGGGGGGCCGAGTAGGTGTGTATGTATCTACAGTATGTGCGTGGCGGGCTTGAGTCTAGACAAAGAAGGGACGGGGAAGAGAGAAAAAGGGGATATTGAGGAGTCAGCACCGTGGCTAGCCGGCCGCAGGCAGGGGAATGAGCGTGTGAACTGGGTGCTGCCTCTCCCCTCGTTCCTGGACTGATATACCCTCTGACTAGCATGTAATAGTGTCTGTGCGTTGGCAGTGTGTGTGCCTGCTGCCTTGCTGAGTGTTGCCCTGTTATGCGCGCCTTTGTCCTTGTGTGAGGCGTTGTGTCACACGGTCCCCCTGCTACGTGTACTGCTTGCTGAGTAAACTGGCCAAAGTGAACTCTGTGTGTCTGTTTTGTCCCCCATTTTGAGCTGCTATAGGTACACTTAACTACACTTGCCCATCCGAACTGTGTGGAAGTTACGCGACCTTCCTGTGCCCTACCTTGCCCTGCCTGTGCACCTGTGGCCTGAGACGTACTGTTGGAGACAGAAATAGGGTGTGAGGAGGGGGAGGTGGTTACGTAACAATATCCTTGGGTGGGGCGAGTACTTTGTGATAATGAAACTAGGTATTTGCTTTGGATACATTTCGGTCTAATTTGTATTCTTTTCTATCGAAATACAGTACTTTCTGAGGGGAATCCAGAAAAAATAATTTCATCCTGAAGTGAGAGGGTGGAAGAGCATGAATTCACACACACACACACACACACACACACACACAGAGTGGAGACTTGGGGGAGGGAGGGAGAGAGGACGCACCGCGATCATCACTTTTCTTTACTTCCCAAAACAACAACGAAGTTAACAATACTTTTACTTTGCAAGGCGACAAGGGTCGACGGTGTTACCCAGTGAGTATATGAGTTGTTCATCCTAATTCCTAATGTGATGTATAACTGTTCAGAGTGGAGAAGTGTGTATTCCTCTGTGTTTATATTTGTAGTGCTGAAAGTTCAGGTGTGTAAGATCTTCCCGTGAATTCCTTCCCTATTCACGTTGAATTGGTCCTACTGGTCTGATGCAGAGCCAGCTTTCAGAGTGTTTTTAATTTATATTATATAATTCACGCATTAATTATGGCTCAACAATGCATAGTTATTATCTTATAACTCCTGTGGTAATCATGCCTCCACAATTCACCAAAGTAACCAGCAAGCTCAGCTAGCTTCTCTGTTTAGCTCAGCCATATCTTTCAGGTTCTTCATCCTATATCTGTCGGGTAAATTTCCATTTTAGTACCAGTCTATGTTCCGGACGAAACTGGTTTTGTTTGTACCTTCCCCTTCCACCAGAGACCAGTCTTTTGTGATAAAAACGGAAAACAGATTACCACATGTCCATGGCTGCCAGCCTACTGTCACTACCACCAACATCTGATCGAACTCAACCTAACCTAACCTAACTAAACTGACAACCTGAGCTTATTAAACTGATCTAACCTAACTACCTAGATAGTTGCAGAAGATCTGGAAGAGGCTTTATGACTGATTCCAATTCAAAAGCCCTAATGTTATGTATAAACATGTGACTATGTTATGGTAGCCACAGTTATTAGTGCTCCATAGTTGTATTTTTATTTTTTCCAGTGTTTATCCAAATGTCTCAAATATTATAGCCATGTTTTCCCCATTCACCACCCACTCAGGAAGACCTCCAATCATTGACAACCCTGTTGGCAAATGCCAATAGGCATATGTTCCTATGACTTGACTCTACTTAAGGGGGAGGTTTCAAGGCATTTGTCCCTGACTTTTGGCTAACACTTTTGTTCTTTCAGGAAACTGGCAATAATTCTGGACTTTTTTTTTCATTGTTTTTGTCGCCCTTTGCTGGCTTCCTCCTCTTTCATAAGAAAAATGCATATTTTATTACCTTGAGTCTTAAATGATTCTTGAATAGCTTTCTGGTGTTCCCTTTAGTGTTATCATCTCTTATTGTGAGCAGTTGTTCATTGCATCCGTGTTTTACTTACCTTTCACAATTTTATGTTACTATCATGTCCCTTTGAGATCTTCTGTAGGACAGCGTGGACAGATTTATTTTCTTTGTTCAGATGCAACTCTGGTAGTAGTTCTGTGACTGCTGTAAATTTTTAATTACATCAATATCATTTTTCCAGTATCGTCATGAAATGCTGTCATCATATTTTAAGTGTGGTCTCACTAGGGTTGTAGTGTATAAGAACTTGAAGATTTCAGGATTTCAGGATGTGACATTTCGTTGAGTGGCCAACAGATGTCTCACATGAGTCCCTTTATGCAACCCAAACAACAACAGTTACACAAGCACATATGCATACAATATCTATATATATATATATATATATATATATATATATATTATATATATATATATATATATAGATATATTATAATATATATATATATATATATATATATATATATATATATATATATATATATATATATATATATATATATATATATATATATATATATTGAGTAGTAGTAAGACAAATGAGTGTAAAGATGGTAAAGAAAAACTTCGGCTGGGTCAGGGTTCCTCTTTACTCAAACGTTTTGACAGAATGCCTTCTTCAGAGAGTGAGTGACAGACATGAGAGAACAGCTGCTTATATTCACTCATTGTGGATCACCTATGCGGAAGTCTGCCAGGGGAGCGTGCTAATTAGTCCATTAGCATGTGTTTGGCTGCCAAACGAGATATGCTTACAAAGCCCTCTCTTTGGTTGGTGATGAGGGGGGGTAGCAATGTATGCAGCCTCCACCAGCTTCCTCTTCCTTTTCTCCATTTTTGTGTGCAGGGCTGCTGCGTTTTCCCAACGTGGCAAATGTCCATGCTCTTCCGCACGTAACACGGGGGAATTTGTGGTTCTGTGGTGTCGTAGATCGCTTCTATGCTCCTTTGATCTTCTTTCCATGCCCCGTGCTGTTTCACTATAGTACACAGCAGAACAGCCACCACAAGGGATGGAGTATACCACACTTTCTCGCCTCATGTCATCACACTAAGTCTTGTAGTTTCTGCCCAGAAGCATATGCTATGCGCACGGCTTCTACCTCTTTCACGTATGTCACGACTAAATCACGACCATTCATTGTTTCTTTCTCTTCACTGCCCTTCTTGAAGATGCCCATTGCTTTATTTCTTAGCTTTTTCAGAAGTCCTAAAGGATAAGACAGCTTCTGAAAAGCCTCTCACGTACGTTCACTCATCGTTTAGAAATTCCTCGTTGCATACTCAAAGTGCCCTTAGGTAGAACCCAATCACCACTCCTGACTTAGTCCTGTCACTGTGACCCGACAAGTAATAAATGAAGTTGTCATTGTTAGTGAACTTTCTGTACATGGAGAATTTTGCAATATTCCTGACTCGGTGTACCAGTGTCAAGGAAAGGAAGCTTATTTTCTGTTTCTTGCTCCACAGTGAACTGCATGCACTTATCCACTGCATTCAACATCCAGAGCTTATTTTCAACATTGACGTTTTTAGGCATTATGACCAGCACATTGTCCACGTACGAAACCAATTAGCACCTCTCCCCATGATCCGAATGTATCTATCCTCTTCTAGCATCTCCAAGTAGAAAGAAGCTATCCCTGCACTAAGGGGAGAGCCCATGGCCAAACCAGACTTCATCAGTCTATCAACATCTTGCTTCTGTACCACAACCTCCTTGAATCCCTCCTGTTTCCTTAACTCTTCAAAATTACCCCTTGCATAATTTGACCTTCCACTTTTATAATTATCTTCTTTTCTTACCCAAGCCCATTCCTGTAGTTCCATTTCAATCAAGACATGATCACTTTTCCCCACTGGTCTTAGGTACTTAATGATGGGACAGAGTTCTGTTTTTTTTGTGAATACCAAGTCTAGCAGTGATGGTTCTTCTCCCCTAAGCCTAGTGAATTCTTCCACCCATTGATCCAGAGTGTTTTCCATTGCTAACTGTAACATATCTTCACGCCATGATCCTGTGTTTCCACACCCTTCCATTTCTTGCCAGTTAAAGTCTCCCACTAGTAGTACCTTCTTGTCCTTCCTTGTCATGTCATCCAGGCATTCTAAAACCTCCTGCATTAATTTATGTTCTTCTAACTTCCACGTTTTAGTTTTTGGTGGTACATATGTTACTATAATTTTCCTCCTTTCTCTTTCATTAGTTCTAATTGTTATGCCAATGACTTCCACCATGCCATCACCATATTGCACTTCCTCTACAAAGATGTCTTCTTGCACCATTATTAGTATCCCTCCTCCTCTTTTTCCTTTTCTATCTCTCCTCCAAATTCTGTATCCCTCTTGCTGGAAATTTATTTGAATTTCTTCCTTTAATTTTGTCTCTACCATGCAGAATACATCTGGTTTTTGAAAATTTAGATAATCTTTTATTTCTAACATACTTGAAATTATCCCATTCACATTCATATACACTACTTTTAATTTGTTGCTCTTTCCATCACTTGTACCTGCTACTGGTGCCATGGTTCCTCTACTTTTTCTTCTTTCTCCCAGGTAAACCACTTCCTCAGCCTCATGTCAAACACCCTCCAGTAAAAAATCTTCTTGATCTCTGTCTTCATTAAGTTTTTTTCGTAAGCCGCTTGTCTTAGATAATTTTCCTTTTGTCTTTCTTCTAAATTCATGTCTCTCTTTATCCAAATCTCCTTATATCCTTCACTTTGTGCCAGTCTACTAGCTCTTGCTGTAATTTCTTCCACTGTTACTTGTGATCTCATTCTCACCTTGGATAGTTGTGTATTTCCTTCCCTATATTTCCCAATTCTGTACGTTTCTTCAACTTCCTTTTCTAAATTTTGTGTGTCATCTTGAACCTTTTGTATAACCTTTCTCACTAATTCTTTCTCCTCTCTTTCCCTCCCATATTTATTAGGATTTTTCTTTTCCTGTATTCCATAAATTACCATACATTTTTTCTGTCCACTGTGTCCCTTACCAGGTTTTCCTTCTTAATAATTTGTATGACGGTGTCCTTTGTCTTGTCTGGTACTTGTTTCTTAATTATATCTGCAAAACTAATCTTTTCTTTTTCCCTTTCTTCCATAGATTTTGCAATTCTTTCAGCTTGGAGTCACTGCAGACTTGATCAATTTTTACTGAATCATCCTTCACTTTACCTTTGAGATCTTCCAGTTGTGCTTCATAGCTCACACATTTTTCTTTGAGGTCTTCATTTTCTTTTTTTATATTTTCTAATTCTTTCATTTTCTTTTTTTATATTTTTTAATTCTTTCTTCATCTCTTTATTAGTTTCAATAATCTGGTCATACTTGGCAAACATGTTTTTCATTTCCTTATTTTTTTTTTAGAGTAACACATATTTCGTCATCATGCTATCTAATAGCTCTTTCATTAGCCTCAGGTCTCTTTCTACACTAGTTAGCCTTCTCATTGCTCCCCTGCTTTCATTGAGAAATCCCATAAAATCACCTGTATCATTAGGGCCAGCTAAAAACCTTAAATAAACAAATAACGTAAATATCAAGTGATAAAAAATGTACCTAAGTTAACTTGCACGGCAGAGGCGTAAGATGGTGGCAGAGGAGGAGAGGAGTGAAATCAGCTGACAAGGATTAAACTTACATAATAAACATAATGAAGTTAATAGAGACTTAAAAACAACGTAACACTATGTTTTTTTATCTTTTCTGTTTTATATTTTTTTTGTTTAAGTTTTTTATTTTCATTCACTGGGAACTAGTGGTGGCTTGGTGTAACTAAATGCTCGTGGCTCGTATGGTGAATATTTCCTTGTACCCTTGGCAATGATTAGGTTCATTTCCCAGCTCGTATCTTGGAAAATTCGTATCCTGAAGCACTCGAGTGTAGAGGTATGACTGCACTTTTACTTTGATAACCTGTAAACTACAAAAGGTTCACACAACTGAAGTTGGAGTCACATGCTTTGAATTGAGTACAATGAGGAAATGTGAATCTAGCTTAACCTGAGTACGTAGTCCCAGATGTCATACATTTAATCGTAGCCACAAGGAGAGTTCTTTTGAATTCAATATCAGAAAACAGTTGCTACATTATCATAGCAGCAAAAAAAAAGACAGTGCTACTGGCCAAACAGGTTGGATTTGAAGTAGAAGAAAATTATATTGAGGAGTTGCTACAATCTCATCATAATGAATTAAGTAATGAAGATCTACTGGAGCTGGAAAGAACATAAGTGAAGGAACATGAAGAAGCAGAAGCATCACAAGCTCAACAACAACAACGAGTGACCTCACACACGGTGCTATCGGAGGCTATAAGCAAATTAAGAGAAGCCCTTGATTTGATTGAGGAAAACGACCCTGATGTACAAAAAAGCTCATTAGTCTCTCGCAGAGTGCTGGCAAATTTTGGATGTCATCAAGAGATGTCGTGAGAAAAACAACAGAAGACTGTCCAGATGACAATAACTTCATTCTTCAAGAGGAGAGGGAAAGAGGAAGAACAGGAACCACAAGAGGAAGGGCAGCCAGAAGAGGAATCATGAACGGGAGAATAGTTTAAGTTGAAGTCAGAGTGACAGGCAATAAGAGTACAAGTAAATATATTTTTTTTTATTTATGTTGTTTTTGTTTTACGCAACCCCTCCAGGAATACATCCCCCACGTAAATTGAGAGGTACCTGTAAATAGAATTAAATAAAGGCACACTAAGATGCCAGTCTTCGAATAGGATAAGAGTTTACCAGAGAAAGGGATGAACGGTTGAGACTATGCACTGATTAACTCTTATGTTATAGATGTGGACAAAATAGGGATGAGAAAAAGAAGAAAGTCTTGAGCAGTAAAGCCACATAAGGAAGAGAGGCATTCAGTTAGCAAGATAGAAGAACAGTTAGCATGAAAGTATAGGTATAAGATAGGAAGACATGCAACATTGCAGTGGTGAGAAGGATGCTGAAGACAGGCAGTCAGAGGAAGGAGTTAGACAAAAATGTTTTGATTCCACCCTATCTAAGAGAGCTGTGTAAAGAATCATCTCACAACTTTGAATGTTTCATCAACATACATATTTTTTATATAACAAATAACTGAAGCTGGTCTTATGTTGCAAATATTACCTAAGTTGCACTGTAGAAAATTGCGTAGTTTGTGTTCATTAATTTCAAAGGTTACGTGAATCAGCTTTACAGGTCTGTTAGGTCACTGCTTTTTGTTTGCCTGTTGAGGGACATTTACAGGAGCAGGTAGTTAAGTGGTGGAATCTATACTTTTTAGCATCATTTCATCTACAGAGGATGTTTCGGCCATCATCAGAAACCATGGAGGATGGTCATTATGACTGAAATATTTTACTCTAATTTTTTCCTAACAAAGGGGATTAATTTTTTGTCAGCAACTCATAACAGATCTATGAATAAAACCTGAGTGTAATCACTGGAAACGTTATGAAAATTTATATAGTATGTAGTTTGTTTGAACATTACATATTGCATTATATCCCACTAGATACAAAACAGTATTGCATCAGAGGTTAGCAATGAATAAGATTTTTTCTTTAGCTATAGTAGTTTGACATTGAATTTTGAATAGTAATGTATAAAAGAGATATCTGGTAAATGGATAGTTCTAGATGTGTTGTAGCATTGGATTGAGGTGGCAAGTAAACATTACTTGTAGATCTATGTAGTCCAGTATGTATGTCAATCAAGAAATTCTAAGGTTT
Organism: Callinectes sapidus; assembly: GCA_020233015.1. Lineage (NCBI taxonomy): Eukaryota > Metazoa > Arthropoda > Malacostraca > Decapoda > Portunidae > Callinectes > Callinectes sapidus. The sequence goes on along the minus strand of CM035197.1, from coordinate 17,807,272 downwards.
ACTTTTTTCTTTTAGGTCTGTGTGGGACAGTATTTGAATGCTACTCACCTACCTGATTTGCTGTCAAGATGTTCCTCACTAACATTCTTCTCAAGAAAGTAAAGTCCAAGTGAGTATATGTGTGTGTGTGTGTGCATGTGCTATTCACTCATTGTCATCGTCTAATTTCAGAATACAGGCAGCCAGTTCCCATGGAGAGAACTCAGATCACTCGCATGTCATACACAGGGATGGCAAGCTCACAGTCCTTCAGCTTACATATCATTAGTGGAGCACAGGCTATACATTGTGTAAGAGGCTCATGTCTGCCCTGTGACTTTCATAATTCAAATGTAGCTTAATGTTTGTGAGCCAAGCTTGCTAACCACTACATTATATTCCATTGTGTGTGTGTGTGTGTGTGTGTCCAGTTTTGTATTAGTAAAAGCATATATAGAATACAGCTGATTTATGAGAAATGTTATTGCACTCACAAGATCCAATTTTTTTATGTTAAAAGAGAGTCTTGATAAGTGTAGGTTCAAAATAATGTATAGTGATTGTATGAGTGTGACTTGAGCTGCTATGTAACATGAGGTACACCTTCCTAGAGTTCTGGTGTGAGGCTCGTGTTGTAGAAAACAAGCATGCGTCATTAAAGAAATCAATTTATTCCAGCACAAGTGAAATTTCATTCTGCATATGTGTGGGTGGCTGTAGCTGGCTGCAACAAGGGACCAAATGCCAACCACTTTGAAATGAAGTTAAAGATTTATTCTACTGTATAATTTCCCCTCCATCTTAAAAATTACACTACAGTACACTGTGATTAACAGATCTTAGTTTCATGCACACTAGATAGTATATGATCACATTAATGCTATTTCTAGGATGTAAGGAAAATCATTACCTAGTACTAAGTTGATATGATAGAATTGACATTTTCTTGGATATTGATATTTCTTTGACAGAGTAATCTACTTTGTTGAATTGTACATACATAACTCTTCTTTGTGGAGTGCATTCCTTGCCTTAGTACAGTAATGAAAATTAGGCTTCTGCTGTTGTGAATAAGCTTGAACTTGCATGGGCTCTGAGTAGCTTGTCTTAAACTGATGGAAAGAGATGGGAACATTTTTTTTTTTATTATTATTCTTTATTGTAAGAGGGGTATTGGCAAAGGACAATAAAGTTTTGAAAATATAAATAAATGGAAAATTCCACTGAGGTGCTAGTTCCCAAATTGAGTTAGAAACAGTGGTAAAAAAGATACCTAGATAAGTTTCTTGAAACCTCCCTCTTGGAACAGTTCAAGTCATAGGATACATGAAATACAGAAACAAATGGCATTCCACAGTTTGCCAATAAATAGGATGAATGGTAGAAAATGCTGCTTCATTTGTAACGAGTTAGGAAGAATATAGGTGAGAGAAAGTATAATTTTGTACAGCAAGGCTATGAGAAAAAAAATCAGAAGAGAAACTAATACAAAAATGTCAGCAGAATCTAATGAGATATATCACTGCAGTGGTGAGATGAGAGAGATGTTGATAAGATGAAATGCATTTGATTTCACACTGTCTAAAAGAGCAATGTGAGTGGAATTCCCCATACATGTGAATAACACCCTATACATGGATGGATCAGGCCCCTGTACGAAGTTAACAGCTTAGGGGGGTGAGAAATGCAGTGGAGACTCAATACTTGAAAGTCTCAATGGTCAAACTTTTCAATACTCGATTGCAAGTTTGGTTTAATACTTAAGAAATCTAATAGGTTCCTCCCCACCACCACCTGCTCCTAGTATCCACAAAGATTTGTGGCAGTTGTTGAATGAAGGATGCCAGCTCACTACTGTGACATCCTTAGGAAAGGCAGTCAATCATAAGGCAGCATTACTCCAAGGCTGAGGAAAAAATATGACATTGTTCACAAACTTTGGTACAGCATCACATGCCCACAACTACTACTCACCACAGTCAGCACTCCTCACAGTGCTTTCATCATGCCTAGTCGACCTCATGATATAACAAGGAGACAATGATTCCCCAATACCAAGACCTTAACCCTGGTGGAAGTGGTGTAATGTTGGGGTGATGATTTCAGGCAAAGTATCGCCATCACTTGGTGCCAGAGTCAAGGTGATCCTCATGATAATATTATATAGATACAAAGATGATATCCATTAAAGAAGTCAGTAGAGGATCAGAAACATAAATATTGTGGAGAAAGCATAACACATGGAAAGAATAATAGAAGCAATAAAATAATTTTTGGTGGAGTGGGGGACAAGTTAGAAAGAACAATAAAATGAATAGAAACTACACTGCAGGAGCACACAGGATCCATAAGTGATAAGAATCTAAAGAAAGCATGGTTTTTGTAATACAAAGAGTAAAGTTTTGTATGCAACACCAAAAATACAACAGAAGATAGGGTGAGTAATTTCCTCTGCCAATTGTGGAGAGTAACGGCCACTTCTTGTGACCATTACTCTTAGCAATCTGTGCCTCGCCATCTTCTGCTGTATTTTCAGTATTCCATGCAAAACTTTACTTTTTGTATTACCAAAGCTTGTAAACAGTTGATAGAAATGTTAGTTTGTGAACATAATCGAATATGTAAAACAGTATTATATGACGAAATCTACAGTAGCCACCATACTGAAAAACAAGAAGTCCATTAAGGTAGTTTATGTGGCAATGGATGTGAAAAAGGAACTTAAGTGATATTTGGTAGTGGAAAAATATAAAAAGATATTTTAAAAATGCATCAAAGTTTTTGTAAATTTTGTAAAGTTTTGTTTTGCTATGGTTAGGATAAATTACCTGATTTATTGGTATCAATAGTCAATTTTTTTTTATACTCAAACAGCCATTTTGAATGAATAAGTTCGAGTATTGAGTCCCCACTGTAACTGGCAGAGATAACTCAGATTACCTAACTTCATTGGTTGAGGACAGACTGTGGATGCTCAGTGTAAAAGAAGTGAAAAGTTGAGTGTCATTGAAAAATAGGGCATGATTGTCTAGAAGATTGTGTCGAGCTGATAGATAAGGGGTTGAGTTTTAGAAGTGATGAAAAGAGATGGAACTGTATTGAATACAGCATGATGGTGGTGATACAAACATGAAAATAGGAGCCTGCTGAAGAACTGTCAAGTTTTAACAGTAGCTCCTTCATACTGTATTGGAAAATGTATGTATTATGTCTTACTAATATCTAAACTTGTTACTGCTCATTATTTCAGGATCAGTTTCTCAAGCTGAACCCAGCATCTTTAGTCGGTACCTCACTGAATTCTGTACCCTGTTCCTTGTTTGGGAGAGAGAGAGAGAGAGAGAGAGACAGAGAGACAGACAGACAGAGAAAGAGATCTTTTCAATTATCATGCCATGCCTTCCCATATGAATGTATGTTTTTTCAAAGGAAAGAGAACAGTTTTATATGCCATTTACTTGAACAATGAGATTGCATTCATAGTATACCATATATTTTGAAGATCAGCAAGAATGTAGCCATTGTTTTACATATTAAGCATCATCAACTATCAGAATAATATACACCATATGGATAGTGTGTAATCTAATACTGGGAAGGTGTTCTGGCAAGTATTATGAGTCAGATCAGGGATTACAGTGGAGTGTAAAGGATACACTAACACACTCACTTGTCACTTGTGTCAGATTGGTATTTCACACCTTGCACTCTTGTTTTCTACCCTTAAAATATGCTATAGAACAGTATGAACACAAGTTGGTCGTTCCTCTTTTACTGCACCTGTTAAAGATAATGTTTCTAATCACATGTTTTCTGCTTATTTGACAGGAAGGTGATGGTCATCATGGAGAGTATGGTCAGTGGATTCCGTTTGAATGTGATAAGACCTAGGCTTGCAGACAAACTGGAATTTATTGGTTATGACCCTTTAAGTAAGTATCTGTGATTCTCTCTCTCTCTCTCTCTCTCTCTCTCTCTCTCTCTCTCTCTCTCTCTCTCTCTCTCTCTCTCTCTCTCTCTCTCTCTCTCTCGTGTTTTGCTGATGAGTATAATGATTTCAAGTTGATTTGTGTGAATGCAAGCCATATGAAAGAAGGATGGGAGTCACAATAGAGAGAGAAACACATTTAGGATGAGCAGCAGGACCCATAGGAACCAGGTTGGAGTACATAGTTACAATATAGAATTTCAAATACAATTACAATTACTTACAAAAACATTAAATTACAATTATGATTATTACTCCCGTGATGTTGAATTATGATTATAATTACTGTAAAACAAAATCAATTACAATTACAAATTCACAGCTAAGGACAAAAAAAACTTTGGTTAAAAAACACGCATTGTGTTGGTATTGTGTACTAACTAATTGAATGTAAATTCCAGTAACTTTCCTTCTTCATCTTTTCCTCCTTTATTTCATTTCATGGCACTACTACCTTCACATCTGTCTCTAAAGATCAACTCTTCTCTCAAACTTTAGCTAGTAACTCTACCTTGGATACCTTGGATTATTCTGAGCATGTTTCTCCCTCTCCTCCTCCCTCTGACTATTTCATTCCTTTCATTAAAATTCTCTGCAGTGATGTTTCCCATGCCCTTGCTGGCCAAAATCCTCAGAAGGCTTATGGACCTAATGGGGTCCCTCCTTTTGTTCTCAAAAACTGCTTTGTGCTTGTACCTTGCCTGGCCAAACTCTTCCAACTATGTCTATTTACTTCTACCTTTCTTGCTGGAAGTTTGCTTACATTTAGTCTGTGCCTAAAAAGGGTGACTGTTCTAATCCCTCAAACTACCACCCTATAGCTTTAATCTCCTGCTTGTTTTAAAAATTTTGAATCTATTCCCAATAGGAAGATCCTTAAACATCTTCCACTTCACAATCTTTTATCTGACTGCCAGTATGGTGATCTTCTGGCTTTCCTCACTGAGTCTTGGTCATCTCCTTCTAGAGATTTTGGTGAAACTTTTGCTGTTGCTTTAGATATATCAAAAGCTTTTAATAATGTATGGTACAAAGCTTTGATCTCAAAACTGCTCTCATGCAGTTTCTATCCTTCCTTCTCCAACTTTAGTTCAAGTTTCCTCTCCGACCATTCTACTGCTGCTGTGGAAGATGGCCACTGTTCTTCTAAATCTATTAACAGTGGTATTCCTCAGAGTCCTGTCCTATTACCCACTCTCTTCTATTATTCATTATTGATCTATACCAATCTCTTGCCCTGTCCTTTCTTATGCTTATGATACTGCCCTACATTTTACCATATCTTTCCAGAGACAACCAACCCTTCAGGAAGTTAACAGATCACGCAGAGACACCCCATAACTCCTGACTCCTTATCTCTGAGATTCATAATTTGGGCAGAGAAAACTTAATAGTGCTCAATGTCTCAAAACCTCAATTTCTCCATTTCTCCATCTATGAACTCTACACAACCGTCCAGACCGCTATCCCCTATTCTTCAATGACACCCCACTTCCCCCTCTTCTACAATGAGTATCTTTGGTCTCTCCTTTACTTATAATCTAAACTGGAAGCTTCACCTCATCTCTTGATAAAATAGCTTCTATGAAGTTGGTGTTCTGAGGCATCTTTGCCAGTTTTTCTGACCCCTCCAACTGCTAACTCTGTACAGGGGTCCTGTCTGTCCCTGTATGGGGTACTCTTCCCATTTATGATGGGGGGGGTTCCAATCACACAGGATTATTAGATGAAGTGGAATCTAAAGGTTTTTGTTTCGTCATCGCCTCCCATTTGACTGACTGTTTTCAGCCTCTTTCTCTCTCCACCAGAATGTGGCATCACTTGCTATCTTCTAACGCTATTTTCATGCTAACTGCTTGCTTGATCTTGCTAACTGCATGCCTCTCCTCCTGTGGCCTTGCGGCACAAAACTTTCCCCTTCTTTTCATCCCTATTCTGTTGAACTCTCTAATGCAAGAGTTCACCAGTATTCTCTATCATTCATTCTGTTCTTTGGTAAACTCTAGAACCCCCTACCTGTTTCTATATTTCTAACATCCTATGACTTCACTGTATTTAAGAGGGAGGTTTCAAGACATGTGCCCCTGACTTTTGGCTAATTCTTTTGACCTTTAAGAGGACTGGCAAATTAGTGGGGGCCCAGGATCCCCCTCTTACATAAGAAAATTAATGAAAAAGAAAAGACATTTGCCACCAAGACAAACTATTCAGAATTTTACTACCTATTTTTAACAATTACAATTGAATTACAATTGAATTGTTTTTGCTGATGATGCAGCAATCTTCACTGAGTCACTGGAGGTTCTGGTAATGGCTCTAGAGGCACTGCACAAGGAAGTGAAGCCCTTGGGACTCAAGGTTTCCTGGGCCAAGACTAAGGTCCAGGTGTTTGGAGGTGAACTGGATGAAACAGTATAGTCTGTCCTTGAGTGTGGCAAGGATATTGAGATCTTGAAAAACATCACATACCTTAGTAGTGTAGTGCATAACGATGGTGGGTCAAGCCAAGAAGTCACACGGTGGATTGGCCTGGTCTACGGCATTATGGACTCGCTCAACACGAGTATTTGGCATTGATGATACCTGTGCATACGGACAAAGATTCAGATCTTCAAGTCGCTGATGATCCCTGTCTTACTCTATGGTTGTGAGACCTGAAGATGCGAATTGATGTCTGTGGTACTAGATGCCTTCGTAGGATCATGGGATACCGCTGGCATGACTTTGTGTCAAATTAGCGATTGTTCCATGAGACCGATTTGAGGCCTATTAGTAGCATAGTGTGTCAGTGCCAACTGCGGCCATATGGGCATGTGGCGCAATACCCGGAAGCTGATCAAGCTTATCGGGTTGTTTCCGTAAGGGAGAACCTGACTTGGAGGAGGCCAAGGGGACACCCACAGAACTCTTGGCTGTGGCAAGTCGACGTCTCCTACTGGGAGTCACTCAGTATGGGAATGGAGTCTGCATGGAGACAAGGGGGTAGGCGAGGCAACGCGCTCCCCAGCATATGCCCCCCATGATTGATTGATTGATTGTAATTACATTTCAATTAAGTTATTATTACAATTACTCCAACCCTGCATAGGAGTATAGGAAGAGTGTGTATACAGGGTGTGGTATGGGCAAAGTGATGAATGAAGTATGAATTAGTAACAATATATATGAGGAAAGTTGTTCTTGTAAGAGTGTTGCCAGTTGTAAAGCAATGATGTTATGAATAGATATGTGAAAGCATGAGTTGGAGGAGAAGTTTGCCAAAAAATGTCTTCATTGGCTTTAGAATGGAGTTTATTTATAAAGTCAAATACATAATTGATAAAAGATTGAAGTGCAAATGTCGACAAGTGCCAACTTGAAGTAGTTTGGCAGGACTTCACTGCATGAAAGGGTTCAGAGGATGGATACTTGGCAAACATGTTTTTCATATCCTGATTTTCCTTTGAGAGTAATTCATATTTCATCGTCGTGCTTTCTAATAGCTCTTTCATTAGGCAATTACTCTTTCTACACTAGTTAGCCTTCCCATTGCTCCTCTGCTTTCATTGAGAAATCCCGAAAAATCACCTGTATCACTACAGCCAGCTAACTTTTTAAGTGCGAGAGGCGTTTCCAAGACATGAGTTCCTGCAGTCCTGTTGGCGTCAGTTGTCCTCCAGGAGTTGACTTCTCTCTATCCATATGAGCAATGCTCTCTTTCCTCTTCACTGATTCACTTTTGGAGACAGGACAACTACAAATAGTCCTCCTCTCCCCTCTGTACATACATAACCAGGTTCCTCCAGCAGTAAGGGGCCCAGTAGGTGATGCAGTTAATCGTCCTAGGGAAGCACGTGTGCTCGGCGCAAGCGTCAGCGTGTGTGTGTGTGTGTGTGTGTGTGATTGTCTGTGTATGTTTTTACCTAGTTGTATAATACAGGGTTCAAGTGGGGCTCATAGTGTCCTGTCTCCATATCTCCATATATCCAACATTTCCTTGAGTTTATGTATATTAGTTGCTGTAACAACCTCCTCTTTTAAACCATTCCAAGTGTCCACAATTCTGTAACAACCTCCTCTATTAAACCATTCCAAGTGTCCACAATTCTATGTGGAAAACTACTTTTTTGTGTCCGTTAGACACTGACTCTTTTTTATCTTCCTTGAGTGTCCTCTCATGTATCTTGTTTCTTGTTACATCATCACCAGGTTTTGCTTATCCAGCTTTTCAATACCTTTTACTATCTTATATAGTTATTAGATCTCCTCTCTCTCTTCTATCTTGTAGAGTTGGCAGTCCCATTTCTTTTAATCAGTCTTCCTATGTTAGCTCCCTTAATTCTGGTACCATTTTTGTGGCTACTCTTTGGATCCTTCCTAATTTCCTTATATCCTTTTTTGTATTTGGTGACCACACTACTGCTGCATATTCCAACCTCGTATGTATCATATTGGTTAGAATTTTTTTCATCATATCCTTATCCATGTAGTGGAAAGCCATCCTAATATTGGTTAACATTCTATATGTTGATCCAAATAGTTAATTTATGTTCCTTTCTGGGCTCATTGTGTTTTGTATCACCACCCGAGGTCTTTTCTTCTTTTGCCTTAAGTATTTCCTCCTGTCCCATCTTATAGCTCCATTTTGGCCTTCTTTTGCTCTTCCCTAGCTCAATCACATGACATTTCTTTGCAATAAAATTCAGTTTCCACCTCTTACTCCATTCATCAAACTTATCTATGTCACCTTGTAGTTCTCGACAGTCATTACTGTTTTTAATAACTCTCATTAATTAATAGTTCTCATTTTTCTATCTTTCAAATAATCCTGCAGCCATTCTAATACTTTCCCTTGCAGTCCACTTATGTGCTTCAGTTTCCATAATAGTCTCTTGTGTGGAACTGTATTGAATGCTTTTTTGATATCTACATAGACAGCACCCACCCACCCATCTTTGTTTTCAATTCCTTCAGTTACTTGTGTATAGAAACTTAGTAGGTTCGTGACACATGATTTTTCTTGTCTGAATCCAAATTGCTTATTAGATATACATAACTCTATTGTCTTCCAGATATCTCACCCGTTTCTCTTTAATTAATATCTCGCATATTTTGCTGACAACATTTGTTAGTGAAACAGGTCTACAATTTAGTGGGTCAGTCTTCCACTCTTGTGGCACCCTTCTCTCCTCTATTGAACTGTTAATCACTTCCCAAATTGGCTGTATTAGTTGATCTTTACCTTCCCTTAGTGTCTAACCTGACACTCCATCCGGTCCCATTGCTTTTCTTACATCCAGACTTCCCATCAGTCTGTCCTTGCTTCTGTACAACAACCTCCTTGAATCCCTCCTGTTCCTCTGTCATGTTTGGTTCTATAAATGCCCTCTCTACTGTGAATACAAATTTGAAGCTCTCATTCATAATGTCACTAAGCTCTGCTGTTTGGTATGTGTTTTCTCCCTTTACTATCTTATCTATGGTTTCTTTTCACTTCATCTTTTCATTTATTTACTTATAGAAAAGTTTGTATTCATTTCCTCACTTCTCTACCACATCCTTTTCAAAAGCTATTTCTTCCTCTCTTATCCTGACATACTCATTCCTTGCTTCATTGTATATATATATCTCTCTCTATTAATTTCATTCCTCTGCTTCTTCAGTTTCCTCCAAGTTCTGTCTTTTGCTCGCTTCGCTTCTGCACATCTAGCATTATACCATGTGTGTTTGCTATTTCTTATTTTGTATTTAGGTACAGATCTTTCCACACCTTCATAATACAGTCATACCTCTACATACGAGTGCTTCAGGATACGAATTTTTCAAGATACGAGCTGGGAAAAGAGCCTAATTGTTGTCCAAGATACGAGGAAATATTCACGAGCCACGAGTATTTAGTTACACCAAGCCACCACTAGTTCTCAGTTAACGAAAAAAAAAATAATAATTAAGTACAAAATAATTTTAAAACTGAAAAGATAAAAAAACCTGGTGTTAAGTTGTTTCAAGTCTATATTAATTTCATTATGTTCATTATGGAAGTTTAGTTTTTGTCAACTGATCTCACTCTTCCTGTCTTCCGCCACCATCTTACACCTCCACTGTGTGAGTTAACCTATGTGCACTTTTCATCACTTGATATTTACGTTATTTGTTTATTTATTTACTTTATCTGTATTTATAATGTTTATTTTAATAAATACCATTTATCACTATTTTCCTTATTAATGTTAACTTTCTTTCAGTGTACATTGGTATTACTGAATTTTAATTTGCATGTTTTTCTCGTGTTGGAACGCATTATTCAGTTTTACATGTATTTAAATAGGAAATACTGTTCCACCATACGAGGTATTTCATGATACAAGCTCAGTTGTGGAACAAATTAAACTCGTATGTAGAGGTATGACTGTATTTCCTCAGGAATATTTCATATTTCTCCTGTGCTGTTTTGCTATTCATGATTCCTTTCCAATCTATACTTCCAAAAAACTTCCCTAAGTCTTCAAAGTTCTTCAAAGTTAGCCCTCGCATAATTTAACCTTCCATTTTTATAAGCCTCTTCTCGTCTTACCAATGCCCATTCTTGTAATTCCACTTCAATGAAGACATGATCACTTTTTCCCACTGGACTTGGGTATTTAATGATGGGTTGTAGTTTTGTTTTTCTGTGAACACCAGGTCTAGCATTGATGGTTTTTCTCCTCTGAGCCTAATGAATTCCTCCACCTATTGATGTAGTGTGTTTTCCATGACTAATTGCAACATTTCTTCACTCCACTATCCTGCGTTTCCACTCCCATTTCTTTCCAGTTCACACCTTTGCAGTCAAAGTTTCCCACTAGTAGTACCTTCCTGTTTTTCCTCATTGTGTCACCCAGGTATTTTAACACCTCCTTCTGCATTGCCTCCAACTTCCACGTATTTTGTTTTTTGGTGGCACATAGGTTACTACAATTTTCCTCCTCTCTCTTTCATTAGTTCGAATTATTATACCAATGACTTCTGCCATGCCATCCCCATATTGCACTCCCTCCACAACTATGTCTTCTTGCATCATAATTAGTACTCCTCCTCCTTTTCCTTTTATATCTCTCTTCCAAATTTTAAATCCCTCTTGTTGGAAGTTTACGTAGATCTCTTCCTTTAATTTTGTTTCCGCCATGCAGAACACATCTGGGTTTTGACACCTTAAATAATCCTTTATCTCTAACATACTGCTTAGTAACCCATCCACATTTGTATATGCTACTTTTAATTTGTCGCTCTTTCCATCACTCATACCTCCTGTTGCTGCTGTTGTGGTTCCTCTACTTCCTCTTCCTTCTCTTGAATAAAACACCTCAGCCTCATGTCTAACACCCTCCATTAAAAAGTCTTCTCAGTATTTGTCCTCCTTAAGTTTTTCCTTAGCCTCTTGTCTTAAATCTTTTTCATTTTGTCTTTCTTCCAAATTCATGTCTCTATCCATACATCCTTATAACCTTCATTGAGAGCCAGTCTACCAGCTCTGGCTGTTATTTCCTCCACTGCCAGTTGTGATCTCAGCCTCACTTTGAGTGGTCTTGTATTTCCTTCACTGTATTTACCAATTCTTTGTGTTTCTTTGACTTCTTGTTCTAAGCTTTGTGTGTTGTCTTGAACTTTATGTATTACCTTTTCTTTTAATTTTCTCTCTTCTCTTTCTCTTCAAGCAAGCTAACACCCATATTTGACAGCAGTAGTATTCACATACACTTTAATATCACTGAGGAAGAGAAGCTGAGAATCCTGGCAGATGTTAGGTAAACAAGGCCTGTACTGTACTTGTACTAAAATGGCATAATTTCCACTCTGTAATTACCTATATGGTAATCCTCTTATTTATTGTACTTTTTTTCTCTGTGTGTGTGTGTGTGTATTTACCTAATTGTAGTTTTACAGGTCCTGGGAATTACACTTGTGTGACCATGTCTCCATATCTACAATTGTCCAACTTTTCCTTAAAACTATGCACACTCCTTGCTGACATGACACCTTCACTCAGGTTATTCCATGCCTCTATACTTCTTTGTCGAAAGCTGAATTTTTTTTATGGCCTTGAAGCATCTTCCCATGCTCAACTTTTTAGTATGATCCCTTATGCTTCTACTGATGACTTCATCTCTTAGTAACAGCTCCTCATTATCTACTACATCCATTCCATTCATTACTTTGTAGATTTGTATTAGGTCCCCCCTATCTCTTCTCTGCTCCAATGTTGGTAGATCCAAAGTCCTCAGTCTCTCCTTGTATGTCATCCCTCTTAGCTCTGGTACTATCTTCATTGCCATCCTTTGCAATCTCTTAGTTTTCTGTACATGTTTCTTTTTGTGTGAGGACCACACCACCCCTGCATACTGTAATTTGGACAGACAGTTTCATCATCATATCTTTATTCGTGTAGTAGAAAGCCAAGTGTTTTTTTGTGTGTGTATTTACCTAGTTGTATTATGCAGGGTTCAACTGAGGCTCATAGTGTCCTGTCTCCATATCACCATATATCCAACATTTCCTTGAATTTATATATGGAGGTTGCTGTAACCTCTTCCTTTAATCCATTCCAAATATCCACAATTCTATGTAGAAAACTGTTCTATTTAATGTACTTTAAACACTGACATTTTTTTTTATCTTTGAGTGTCCTCTCATCAGTCTAATTTCCTCCTTCATCATCACCAGGTCCTGGTTGTCCAGCTTTTCAATGCCATTTACTATATTGCAGAGTTGGTAGTCCCATTTCTTTTAATGTGTCTTCATACATTAGATCTTTGTTCTGGTACCATTTTTGTGGCTACTCTTTGGATCTTTTCTATTTTTCTTATATTCTTTTTTACATTTGGTGACCACATCACTGCTACATATTCCAACCTCGGACATATCATACTGGTTAGAATTTTTTTCATCATATCCTTATCCATATTGTGGAAAGCCACCCCAATTTTGGTTGATATCTTGTATGTTGATCCAAATAGTTGGCTTATGTACTGTTCTGGGCTCAGTGTATCTTGTATCATCACTCTCAGATTGTTTTTTTTTTCCTTCCTTCCTGTCCCATCTTGTAACCCCATTCTGGCCTTCTTTTGCTTTTGCCTAGGTCTGTCACGTGGTATTTCTTTGCATGCAAATCCAATTTCCACCTCTTACTCTGTTCATAGATCTTGTCTATATTGTCTTAAAACTCCCAACATTCATCAATGTTTACAACTTCCATTAATATGGTGTCATCTGCAAACAGGTTCATGTAACTGGTCATGCCACATTGCATGTCATCTGGAATATTATGGGTGCTAAGCTTGACCCCTGCAGTACTCCACTTGTTTGAAGCTGCATTCCTGATTACATTTCTCATTTCTCTAACCTTCAAGTAATCTTGCATCCACTCTAATATTTTCCCTTTCAGCCCTTCTATGTGTGTCAGTTTCCATAAGAGTCTTCTGTGTGGAACTCTGTCAAATGCCTTTTCTATGTGTAGGTAGACAGCATCCACCCATCCATCTCTGTTTTTAACTCCTTCAATTACTCTTGCATAAAAACTTCGCAGGTTCGTCATGCACAATTTTCCTTGTCTGAATCCAAATTGTCTATTTGATACAATTCTATTCTCTTCCAAATATCTCACCCATTTCTTTTTAGTTAGTATCTCACAGATTTTGCTGACAACACTTGTTAGTGACACAAGTTTATCATTTAGTAGGTCAGTCTTCTTTCCTCCTTTGTAAATGGTTACTATATTAGTGCTCTTCCACTCTTGTGGCACCTTCTCATCCTCTGTTGAGCTGGTAATCATTTCCCAAATTGGGTGTATTAGTTGATCCTTACATTCCTTTAGTGTCCAGCCTGACACCCCATCTGGTCCCATTGCTTTCCTTATATCCAAACTTCCCAACAATCTACCAACATCTTGCTTCTACACCATGACTTCTTGGAATCCCTCATGTTCCTCTGCCACATTTGGCTCTGTAAATGCCTCCTTTTCTGTGAATACAGATTTTAAGCTCTTTCATTATTCCACTCTACTCTTCCACTGTTTTGTATGTATTTTCTCCAATTACTATCTTATCTATGATCTCTTTACACTTCATCTCTCCATTGATATACTCATAGAAAAGCTTGGGCTCACACTTCTCTACCACATCCTTTTCAAAAGTTATTTCCTCCTCTCTTATTCTAACATATTCATTCCTTGTTTTCTTGTATTTCTCTCTTGTTTCATTTCTCTGCTTCTTCATTTCCCTCCAAGCTCTGTCCTTTGCCCTCTTTGCTTCTGCATATCTGGTATCGTACCATGTGTGTTTGCTACTCCTTAGTATTTTGGTACATACCTTTCCACACCATTATACTTTCTTAGGAATGTTTCATATTTCTTTTATGCTGTTTTACCACTCATGATCCCTTCCCAATCTATACCTTCAAAATATTTCCTTAAGTCTTCAAAGTTGGCCCTTGCATGATTTAATCTTGCATTTTATAATCCTCTCTTCCTAGCTTTATCTATTATTGCAATTCTATTTCTATCAAGACATGATCACTTCTCCCCCTCTGGGCCTAGGTACTTAATGAATGTTTTTTTTAATACCAGGTCTAGCATTGGTGGTACTTTCTCTCAGCTGAGCCTTGTGAATTCCTCTACCCAGTGTGTGTGTGTGTGTGTGTGTGTGTGTGTGTGTGTGTGTGTGTGTACGTATGTATGTACCACTAGGATCAACCTAGGGTGAAGAAATGAGCCACTCACAGTGTTATTTCCAAAAGGAAACATAAGAAAAATCAAGGAATATAGGAAGTAAATGAACAAATCAGAAGGTCATTGTGATGTGGTTATATGAATAGTTGAATAGTGAAGGTGGCAAACAAATCTGGTTAACCTAGGAATGCTTTACTTCTCTTACATTTCAACTGCAAGTCTTCTTCACAGGTGTCTCTGTGAAGAACACTTGTAATAAAAAACTCCCTACCTGCTTCTGTATTCCCAACTTATGACTCAACTTTATTTAGGAGGGAAATTCAAGAGACCCTGTCTTTTGGTTCATTCTCTTGGACCTGCAAGGGGACTGGGAATTAAGTGGGCTTTTTTAATACTACATATTTATGTTGCCCTTGGCTATTTTTCCCCTCTTACATTAAAAAAAAAAAAAATATATATATATATATATATATATATATATATATATATATATATATATATATATATATATATATATATATATATATATATATATATATATATATGTTCACCACCTTCACCTCTCAGAATGACATTACACATTTACTTCATACTCCTGAGAATTTTGAAATTGTCACCCACTCTTTCTTTCACTTTGACACATTTAATAGCATTTCAAAATATTTCATCCTTCAGTACACCTAGTGTTGTTTCCCAGCTTAGCTTGTCATGTGTCTCATGCAAGAGTTGGGAGAATATCACAATGATGCTGCTTCATCAGAATGGTGTCAACAAAGTTGAGAATTACTGCTTTGCCTATTATCTTCAGTTTTCACAAGAGTTAGAAGGGTTTTTAGTATCATGTTAGGGGTGGGTTTGTTGATGTGTATGTATGAATGTATGTTTGTTGTTTTTTCATGTGTATTAATGTCTTATTTCTATTCCTCCTTAATTATGGCTGTAAAGCTGTTACATATTGACAGATTGATAGATAGTATATCATACATCTTATGTAGTATCTATGTTTTTTTTTATTATTATTATTAATGCTGTGTATGTATTTATAACTTATTTTCTTGTCACTTTTCTCTTTTCTATGTATATGTACATATTTACATTTTTCTAGTTTTTTTTTGCTGTGTTCTATATTTATTTTTGTTATTTATCTGTGACTAAATGCTGTACAATATAACACTTGCACACAGCTTCTGTACTGTAGGCCACTTGTGGAATGCTGGATAAAGCTGGATAAGTGTTTCCATGTTGCTCTTATAAAGGGATGAAGAAGAGAAGAGTTTCATATGGAATGTTAATAATTTGGGAGATAAAGTGAACAGGGGAGACATTGTGAATGTCCCTTGAAGAGGAAGATTAAATGTATGCCAGTGTGTTCTGAAAGAATGTGTCAGAGTTGAGAGAAAAAAAAGAGGAAGGATAAAGTCAAGTGCTAAGTCAAGAAAAATAAGGACAGATTAAATGAGATTTTGGAATTGGCTTGCATGTATATGCAGAATGTAGAGTGGAGTAAAGATGGGAGAGAGAAAACCTTAGGGAAGGTGAAGATGATAAAGAATCCTGGCAATGATAGCACAGCAAGAGAGTTTTGTACCTGATTGTACTATTTAAGTAAAGTATGAGAACATAACATAAGAAAATGAGGGAAGCTGGTAGAGGCTGTTAGACTTATTCGTGGCAGTTCTTGTGGCAACACCTCTGCCCAATTACACCTAACGTTCTCAAGTAATAGAGGTTACCCTCAGATATTTACAAGTAAATGATAATACATAATTACAAGTCTAAATTATGAAAATGAAATGAAAAATATGTGGGTGGAATGGTATTTGTAAAACATTCTATTAACTCTTAAGTTGTAGTGTAGCACTTCTACATACTAGCTATACATACTGAGTATTGCATAAATCAAGTGTTTTGAGATCAATTTGCTTTGTATGCTACTTATTGACATCAAGGAATAGCAGATGATGAAATGCAAAACAATATCTAAGTTACATTAGCATAGCAATCCAAAAGGTACCGACTGTGGTATCTGTTAGTCATAGTTAGACCCAAATATGGAAATTCGGTTTCGTAGAGTGAAATATTTTTTTTCTTTCTTCTAGACGTGAATATGGAAATGTAGGTTTTATGCAGTGATTTTTTTTTTTTTTTTTTTTTTTTTTTGTGTGGCTTTTTTTTTTTTTTTTCCTTTGAACATGGAAATTTAAGTTTTGCGGAGTAATTCTCTCTCTCTCTCTCTCTCTCTCTCTCTCTCTCTCTCTCTCTCTCTCTCTCTCATCTTCTCTCTTCTCCTCTTCTCTTTTTCTCT
>CM035197.1:17638658-17663251 GCA_020233015.1 Callinectes sapidus | reverse complement strand
CACACACACACACACACACACACACACACACACACACACACACACATACACTAAGACCAATAAAACTAATAAACCCGTTAGTAATTATTTGCCACCACAGTGTGATAAAATATATAGACAAAAACACACTATTATTTTTATTATTTCTATGTTAGTGTGTAAAATTCAAGAGGCGGTGGACATTCATACGGGGCATCACTCCGAAATAAAAAGTATAAAGTGGGGAATATTGAAGCTTTCACTCTCTATATATATATTCGTACGCCTAAACTGACTACGCAACGCTCCTCTTTTTTTTCTATATCGTTTGTGTGTGTGTGTTTTTTTTTTCTATTCATTTATTTATTATTTTTCAGGGGGTTTAGAAATTCAGGTAATACGTATAAAAGGGAGGTTTGAATGATGATTATGTGATATTATTAGTGTTATTCAGTTAATGAGGCGTCAATATAGGTTGATGTAGTACTGGTTATAGATATAGTAGTAGTAGTAGTTGTAGTAGTAGTAGTAGTAGTAGTAGTAGTAGTAGTAGTAGTAGTAGTAGTAGTAGTAGTAGTAGTAGTTATTTCATGATTTTTTTATTTATTTGATAACTTTTCATATTTTTACCTTACCATTGTTTGTATATTACACGTATGACTTTTCCAGAGAGAGAGAGAGAGAGAGAGAGAGAGAGAGAGAGAGAGAGAGAGAGAGAGAGAGAGAGAGAGAGAGAGAGAGAGAACGTTTCTAGACAATATTCATTTTTCTTTTATTTTTTCTTGGTGTGTTCTCTTCGTCTCCATCTTTTTTTTTTCCGAATTTCAGCTTACTTTTCGCATATATTTACCTTTACACTATTTTAGTAACGGTCCTCTTTCTTCCCCACAGCCGGCCACCATCCCCCAGGGCGTGGTGGACATGAACCGTGTGCTGGAGGTGAGTTGCGCCGAGGAGGTGACAGGCAACCAGTTCTCGTTGGCCATCACCGCGCCAGACCGTGTCACCTTCATCAAGGCCACGTGCAAGGAGGAGGCCAAGTGGTGGATGGACGTGCTGTCTGTGTTTCCCGGTACCCTTAAGGTGCGTAATAAAGACAGTTGTATCGGTGGTGTTTTTAAGGATGTTGAATAAGATTTATTTTATCATCTGTAAAGAGTAACACGTCTGGAATTTCTTCATTTGAGGCACAAAAACATGATACGAGTACTTGTAGTTATAGTACAGTGTTTATGATTGACGTTTGATAGGACAGACTGGCAACTTCCCTGATTTTGGGGTCTCTGTGAGTGTTCACCATGATCAAGAGGATCACGGGGTGGACTCGTAACCTCCAGCAAAGCCAAGCCCATAGAGACCATAGAGCTGCCAACTGACATTTTTCATTACCAGATTGGCATAAATCTGGTAATGAAAAATCTGTTTGGTAATAAGGCATTTGGCCTTCTGGTAATGAACAAGTCTAAATCTGGTAATAAGAAGGAGCAGTAGTTTTTTTTCTCACAAATGGTTCCCATGCCTGACTTTTTTTTTATACTATGGCGCCTGTGGAGCGTGGGCCACTAATGGGGTCGAACATGGTTGGCGTCAGCATTTTGGTGGATGGAGGACTTGTAGCAGTCAGGACTCAGAAGGGGATCTGGCCCGGCCACCCGGTCACAAACTCGTAATGTACGCGTAATGCTTCGGTACGTTACTGGAAGCAGTTCGGCCCCCCACCTTGTGCAAACTGTCTCCAGCAAATATCCTAACACACATGAACAGGCCAGCCTTTACTGACTTACTATTTCTTCATTTAATGGAAGACTCCTCAGAAGCATGCGAGGAGCAAGATCGTCGGATTTTGTACCATCCATGGAATAGTGAGCAAATATTTGCTGGTGGGATGGCTGATGACCTAGTCCAGTTTTGGTCTGCAGTAAAAAAATATAAAGTATGAGACAGAAAACCTTATCATGATCTTGCTGGCTATGCTTTGGCATGTCTGACAACTCCAGCCGGTAATGCAGACGCGGAGAGGTTTTTTCACACGTAAATGCCATAAAGACTAAGGTGCGTAACAGGATGAAGCTGAAAATGCTTGTAGCAATTTTGCGAATACGCACCACTCTCATAATGCTAGGGAAATGCTGCAAGGACTTGAAAATCACAAATAACATGCTGGATAAGTTCTCTGTGGACATGTATGACCAAATGCGTAAGGTGGACAGCGCCGAGGATCTCTCCTTGGATGTTCTATTTGATTAACTTCCTCCAAGCAATATTGCACTACAACTTGCAAGCAGCACTCGGTAAGTTATAGATATTTTTTCTTATAATGATTTTTTTTTTTATCACATAACAGGGCACTCTTAAAAAATCACACACACACACACACACGAAATTTGGTAATAAAACACTCAGTTTGGCTATGAAATTTCATGGATTTAGTAATCGCTCACTCATGGGACTTGGTAACCCTTTTGTCTGTCTGTCCAGTGAGCGTGTCTGTATTATTCCTCGAGTCTTCCATTGCCCCTTGCCCAACCCATCCCCCCTCTCTCTTGAAACACGTTATTAGAAATGTACTGCACTTAATACATGGTCACTGGCTGGTGTATTGATTAACTAACAGATTATCCATTATTATTTTGCATAATAATGAGTCAGCATATTTGAAAGTGATAAAAATTGTTTTGTTAGCTAATGAGAAAGGTTGTTGACCCGTTGAATTCCCCTCTCCCCTCCGGCTGTGTGTGTGTGTGTGTGTGTGTGAGATAACAATAATGAAAATCCATGATAAAGGCATGAAGGGAAAATCATGAAACTCATAGCAGAGACTCCTCAATGTGCAAGCGTAGATAAGGTAAATCGACAAAAAAAAAAGCCATATTGAAAATCTTATGAGGGTAATATATACAAGACAATTAGGACAATATTTCAATTAGTTAACAGTAAAATGTTTAGTTTTATTATTGACTATTAACAAGTGTATGTGTGATTTATAAATGAATGGTATAGATCTCACAAATTAGATAGGTGTGGATGACAAAAGCATGTGGTGAAAACAATTATGAACTGTGGAGGAAGGCAGGTATTGGAAAAAGAAAGCAATAGATGTAGAATGAAGGATGCCTGATAACCATTTATATGTTAAACAACAAAGAACAGACAACTAGTGCAACCAAGAGGCATCATTGTGTTCCTCTGGCTGCTGCTGCTGCTGTTAATGCTCACCACAGCAGTCCACCCATCTCCTTCCTCTGTCTGCTGCAGCTTCTTTTGTTACACTCTTCACTTACATGTCTTCCTTCAATGCATCCATAAATGTTCTCATTGTTCTGTCTGTCTTCTTTATGTGTTTAGACTCCATCTCCAGCATTCTTCTACCACACCCTCCTCATCTCTCCCTTGCACATGGCTGAAAACCAGACATCATCACCATAATAATCTTTTACCACACTCTTTTCCTTCTCTTTTTCTCATTCTCATCTTTAGTTCTTTTCTCATATGTGCAAATGACAAATCAGGAGACAGGTACTTTAGGTACTACAAGTAGATGTTGGAAGGAGACTGATCAATGGATGCAATTGTCTTCAGTTAACTCTCTTGTTTGTTTCCCTCCACAGCAGCAGGGCCGCCACAAGAGGAATGCCACCTTCCCTGGTATTAAGACTACCACCGCCAAGCAGACCAGACACACTGCTGCCACTATGGGTAAGAAGACCATATTCTCAAAACACCTCTATTCTGCATCTCCATCTACTATTTTCAAAATGCTCTACTTAAGGCTACATGGGTTTTTAAGAATGTTCTTATGGCTCTAGTGGCAGATTTATAGCATTTCTACATTTTTGAAAGAATAAACAGTCTTGGAAATTTTACTTCTCTATGTAGCTATTGAAAATAGTTGAGGTGAGAGTAAAGCATTTATGAATACAGATTAGAGAGAGAGAGAGAGAGAGAGTCTGTGGCAGAAAGAATATGAGAATTACCAGTATACTTTTTTAAATTATCCAAATAGAACTAGAAATTAATAAAGCAGGTAGTTGTGATGTTGAAGTCCAACTTCATTGATTAGAAGCTCCACATCCTTAGGTAAGTGAAGTGTGTGTGTCTTCTTTTAGTGTGGTGATGTTGCATATGAGTCTTTTAATTCTAGTGTTTAACGATGGCTTCTAATTACATTTTTGTTATGTGCTTACCTATCAAAGTGTTATAAAATTGTAGAAGTAGTGTGTGATTGTGAAGCTGCATTACAATTTCAACCAACCATTTCAGTATTCTGTTAGCTAATCCATTACAAATAGAAGAAGGGTAATATACTTTTGTGATGCACATGAATAAAGTGTGATGCAAGGGGGACAAGAAAAGAAAGAAAACATAGAGTGGAACACAGTGGGAGGCAAGGAAGCATTATTTTCTCCACATTTGGGGGTAAGATGAGTGGTGTGCCAAATGATGGTGCAAGTTTTGTCTGCTTCTTGTGTGTGTATGTATTTACCTGGTTGTATTACACAGGGTTTGAGCAGGGCTCATAATTGTGTGTGTGTGTGTGTGTGTGTGCAGGTGTCAAGGTTTCACATATATGATTTGTTTTTCTTTGCAAAAAAATGTTATTTTGCTTGATTTTTTGTATTTTGCATAGTGTGTCCTATCTTTTTTTTTTTAGATTTTTTTTGCTTGGCTTTTCCATATGTGCCCTATTCCATCCTCCTCTTTTTTTTCATCTCATTTTCATACAACATTGAAATTCATCCAACATGAAGTATCATTTATCCAAAGATGCATGACCATAAAGATCAAGATATTTAAACAAGAGCCTTTGGCCAGAACTTGTATACAGACAGGATGATGGGGAGATTTCATGCATTCATCTCCTTTTTCTGTTTTTAACTACTTATTTGCATATCATGTGCCATCCCAGAGAGGCATGGCATTCTTGGCCTATAGTGTCCTTGAGGAAGAACAGTCATGGTGGTCTGGTGGGATAAAGGTAACCAGACATAATCCAGTCTCTCTTGATATCCACCATCTAACTTGCCCTGACCCAGAGAAAGGTCACTGCTCTCTGGCACTTTCTGATGATTGCATTCTGTGCCAATATATGTGTTTACTGTGGAGGATGGTCATGGTGCAGTATTAAAAGTACTACATCTAAACAAACGATATAGTATGGTAATTATTTATTGATTAAAAACTTCATTGGCATTTAGTTATACTGTGAGCTTTTCTAATCAGTGCTGACATTCATTTTTAATATTACTTTCTCACTCTTCTCCTTTGTTCACTCTCCTTCCCTCACCATCTCAAACTTCTTAGTTGACCATATCCATTTGGCCACTTGAAGAGCTCTCAGAATGACAATGTTTAGTACCAACTATCCCTTTTCAACTTTTATCCCATACTATGCAGACTTGATCCAAAAGAGTCAGTGTCTAAAGGACACAAAAAATACAGTTTTCCACATAGAATTGTGGACACCTGGAATGTACTAAAAGAGGAGGTTGTTACAGCAATCAATATACCTACATAAATTCAAGGAAATGTTGGATGTATGGAGATATGGAGACAGGACACTATGAGCCCTGTTCGAACCCTGTATAATACAACTAGGTAAATACAGCTAAGTAAATACAAACACACATACACACACACAAAGCATTTGATAAGGTTCCCCACAACAGGCTAATGTGGAAGCTGAGAAGTTTTGAGGGGATAAGGGGAACCCTGGCAGACTGAATGAGAAACTACCTAACAGGCAGGGAAATGAGAACGGTGGTGAAGGGAGTAAAGTGGAGGAGAGTGACCAGAGGAATCCCCCAAGGTTCTGTGCTTGGTCCCATCATGATTCTGATCTACATAAATGATATGCCAGCGGGAGTGAAAAGTTACACAAGTATGTTTGTAGATGATGCTAAGATTATGAGGAGAATAAGAAATGTGAAAGATTGTAACATGTTGCAAGACAATCTGAACAAGATATATAATTGGAGTGTAAAATGGCAGATGGTGTTCGATATAAACAAAAGTCATGTAATGAGAAATGACAAAAGCAAATATATACTGTATAAGGAGTATCAGCTGAGGAGGGAGACAATAGATGAAGTCTGGGAAGAAAAGGACTTAGAAGTGATTATACAGAACAAATTATCACCAGAAAAGCACAGTAACAGAATATATTTTGAAAACCTACAGCACACCCCAAAGTATTGAATTCTCTTTCAACTACTTGGATGAGAATGTGATAAAGAAAATAGTGACCCCCCCTCAATAAGACCTAAGTTAGGATATGCAGTGGTGATATGGTCACCACATATGAAGAAACATGTGAAAAAACTAGAGAGTTCAGTAGTTGGGAATGAAAATTATACCAGGTTTTAAAGACATGTATACAAGGAGAGATTAAGAAGACTGGAATTACCCTTGTTAGAAGAAAGAATAGAGAGGGGAGAAATAACAATGTATAAAATAGTAAATTGAATGGATATCCTACATAGAGAAGACTTGATAAGGATGTCTCCCAATAATCAACTGAGTGGACAGTCAAACAAAATACTAAAGGACAATTGTATGGGAGATGTCAAATGACAAATAAAACAAATTGAGTAAAGAGGTGGTGTGTGCAGCATGTCAGTCAGATGAAGGACAAACTTGATAAATGTGGACAAAGAGACAGGACATAAAGAGCCAAACTCTAGCCCTGTAAATCACAAATAGGTAAATACACATGCACACACTTACCTATGTCATAACATCGTTAATCTTCCTTACATTACCTACTCATTTATCCATTCCTTGCATTGATTCCTTCTGCCCCTTTATTATTCAAAAGTGAGCCTTGCCTCTGATCATCATTATTTGCACAGAACTACTGCACATAAATCAGATCTATGATGATGTATACCATACCTCCATTGAAACATATCATGGAAACACTGAGAAATTAATTTGTAGGATGAATTAGTCACAAGTGGTCATCAGTGGAGAATGAACCCCCTGGCATAACATTCAAGATAACATGAGTTTGGTGTTACTAATTGTAAGTAATTTAGGGTCACCAAGACCCAAGTGAATTTTGCTTGGCCTTGACTGTTGTATTTACATCCCACACACCAGTAACTCACACCCTCACAGTCACCACTTGCCAACCTCACTTCACATAGTCTCTCCTTTATGTACCAGATGAGTATGATGTTACTAATTACAGACTATAATGAAACAACTAGATTTTGCTTGGCCTTGACTATCCTATCTACATCCACACTAACCTACACCCACATAATCACCACTCACTAACCTCACTACAGATGGTTTCCCTAGTCATCTCTCTATTTTTTCTCTCTTTACCCTGTTCATCCT
Source organism: Callinectes sapidus (assembly GCA_020233015.1). Taxonomy (NCBI): domain Eukaryota; kingdom Metazoa; phylum Arthropoda; class Malacostraca; order Decapoda; family Portunidae; genus Callinectes; species Callinectes sapidus. The sequence goes on along the minus strand of CM035197.1, from coordinate 17,655,931 downwards.
CATAGACATCCCCACTCTACCTCATATATGTAGTTTATTTACTAATTATTTCTCCCTGCCTTGTTCATCCTTGTTGACTTCCCAATGCAACCTTTTTCCCTTCTACTGTGGTTCTGCAAGTAACAGCACCCCACTCCCTCTACCCACCCAGCACCTACAGCCTTTGAGACAGCAGCAGGCCAGAGAGTTCGCTTCCACAGCTGCACCACCGACCCACTGATAGAGTCCCGCCCTCAGTCTGCCCCTGCTCCCACCTTAGAGGCTGAGGAAGATGTCTTCCCTACCAAAGACTCCTCCCCCCCAGCCTCCTCCACTTTGCAGTCCTCCACCCACTCATCAACCAACACCTCAAGATGCTTTTCAACTCCAATCTCTACCTCCACCCCACTGTCCTCCCTTCCTCCTTCTTCCACGCCATTTTCATCCCTGCCTCCATCCTCTGCCCAGCTGCTTAGGGAAGAACAGAAGGAGAACACACCTTATATTGGAGGTGAGTTTGTATGTGTGTGTTTGTGTATTTACCTAGTTGTATTATACAGGGTTCGAGCAGGGCTCATAGTGTCCTGTCTCCATATCTCCATACAGTGTGTGTGTGTGTGTGTGTGTGTGTATGTATGTATGTATGTATGTATGTATGTATGTATGTATGTATGTATGCATATATGCATATATGCATGCATGCATGCATGCATATATCTGTGTCTTAGTGAGTGAGTGAATGAGTGTGTGCGTGTGTGTGTGTGTGTGTGTGTGTGTGTATGCATGTATGTATATCTGTGTTTAAGTGAGTGAGTGAGTGTGAGTAATTTTTTTTCCCTATGTAAAACATAGTCTAAGTGATCAAGCAGGTAATACATATTTTAAACTTTTATTTTACTTTTACTTGTTTTTTTTTACTTTTCTCATTCAGCTATGCATTTATGATTTCTTCATCTGTTAAATTTAAGGTAAAGAAAAAATAATCAACTGGTATCATTCTAACAAGAGCTTAAATGTGTGGTGGTGAATATAGGAAGTTCATATTTCCACTCAGCAAGTATCTTTGTCAGAAAATTGCTTGCTTCCTCAATTCTTGTGAAAGCAGAAACATTCAAGCTCTTGCCAGTGCATAAAAAACCTGTAATGCTAAAGTGTGTGTTTTGTGCAGAATATGAAAGGGTTGCAGCAGATCTTATGAAAGTAGGAAGATGTGCAGTTTTCTAGTCAAGCCAGATAACCTTTCATATCTGAATCTTGTAGAGAAAAAAATAGCTCTTTCTTAAGTTGATTAAGAGAGGATGTATGATGTTGTACAGCCATAAATGAAAAATACATACTGTCACTGGTGCTGTGCAATACTATATAGTGAGTCTACACACCATGGCTGGTCTGCTGTCTCTCAGGAAAGACACAAGTGAAGCAGCAACATAGGATTATACTTTTGCTTTGTCAATTTGGATTAGATCTCTGATAAAAAAGACAAATGGCAAACTAACCAAAATTGTGTTCTACTAGGTTGAATCCTTTTTTACTGCAGATCTTGTGCATTAATTTTTGTCACATTTCACCAAGTGCTGAGCAGCCTTCATCTGTGCCCACAGATTACACTGATAATCCACCCACCTCAGAGTCCCCGCCCACGCAAGACAAGATGAGCCACAAGCTGCGGGCACGACGGGTGCCACGCCGCACAGAGGGACGTGGGGTGGGCCTCACTCAGCCCAGGAGTAAGTCTGAGGTGTCAGGCATGTTCCATCCCACCCAAAACTACCCACTGGCCAGACACCAGCCATCTACCACCTCCACCGTTGTTGCTGCTGCTGCTGCTACTGTGACCACCTCTAACACTGCCAGTGGAGCATTAACTGGCTGCTCTGCTCCACTGGCTACCACTAACATGAGGGCTGATGGAGACACTAACTCTAACCCTTATCCAGCAGGAGGCCTGCCCTCCTCTGTTCCCCACTCTGCAGGAAGGGTCCCTCACTCCCACAGCTCCTCTGCGGGAGGATCCCTTCATCCACCCTCCAAGTCTCTGAGGAGGCAAAGTCTTCCGTCTCCTTCTCATGTGCCCACAAATATTTGTTTCCCTTCATCTCTGCCCTCCACCTCCTTGCACTCAGCACGGGAGTCCTCCAAGTCCACCATCTCCTCCTCATGTGGCAGCATTGCCTCATCCTCCTTTCCATCCACTTCTGGTGCCACTATGACCTACTCACCCAATTCCTCCTCCTTCTCTTCCTCCACTACACGACAAGTGGCATCCTCCCTCCACCCATCCTCACCCACTACAGCCAACCCTCTCAAGCCCTTCTTTAAACAGTCAAGAGGGAGAAGGAGAGCAACCATAGATGTGGCCTCCTCACTTTCTTCCCTCACCTCCTTTCCTTCTTTTGCAACTCCTTCCTCTTCTCTTGCCACTGTCTCCTCCTCCTCTTCCTCCTCCTCCTCCTCAAATACTTTCTTCCCTCCTCTTGGCCTTAATTCTTATTCCACATCATACCTTGCTGGCTATAAAAGAGGAGGTCTGGGAGGAACTGCCAGCTCACCTCTTCTTTCACACTCACTCTCATCCTCCACATTGGGGCTGGCCATGCATGCCCCCCTCCCCTCCCGGCCGCTCCCACGGGCCTCCACCCCGCCCGCCAGACCAGGTGTGTGGGCAAACAAACAGATATGTATTACCTGTAGGCAAAGTTAGAGGCTTATATAAGATGTGGTTGATCAAAATATAATTGCATAAGAATTACTTGCCTACTACTTTTTTTGTTGTTGTTTCTGTCATTTGTCTAATTTTTAAAGTCAATTTTTGTTGGTTAATTACTTTTTTCATTTGAGTCATTTATTGTATGTAGTATATTCATGTTGAAGTGTAGGCTAAAGTTGAATTCAGTACATGTAGTGTTCTTTCTATTTGTATGGCTGCTACCCAACATACATGCAACAAATGGATACATACATGCCATACTATTTTTTATTCACATAAAGGCTTTTATGTACTTGTAATTCTACATAGTTTCCAAAGTTCTTCAGAGTCTTTTCTCCCATTTTCTGCTTGTTGGAATATCAATGGGACCTACCTATGATTCAAGAACTATTATATTTTTCACCTTGATTCCCTGCCGTAGTAACACAGGCTGTGGGAGGAAGTTGTGGAGGCCAATTGTGGTAGGGGTGAGGCATCTGCATGTTGGCCGGCTTGTGTTTATTAACTTGAGGGTTATACGTGTGCTTTGGTGGCACTCAGGTGATGGGTAGGTGGGTGCTTTGCTTGCATGTGTGTGTTGGGGATGAGGAGTATTGTTGTTATGAAAGAGAGAGAGAGAGGGAGAGAGTGGGGCGGGGGAAACTTTTATGTCTTCTTTCTAATCTTGATATATTGCAAGATAATGTTTGCAAGTGTAGTTGTCTATTGTGTGATGTAAGTCTGTGTGTTGCTGTCTGCTGTGTGCCTCTGATTGAACTTTATATAATGTAAGTTTCCAGTATGTATTTACTGCTTTGTTATCTTTCATCTGGAACTGCATGCTGATCATCACAGTTTCTTTTTATGCCTGTGTTTTACAAAAGCACAAGCCAAGGCAGGCAGGCAGAAATCCTATTACACTGAATTAGGGAAGGAAGCCTTTGTCCAGATTAGTATTATCTGGTAATGCAAGGTTACAGTAAGAGACAGTTACTGAAAATTATTCAAAAGTAATTGTACTTATTCTCAATTTTTTGTAGCTTTAAACTCAATCTACCATGAGTATTTCATCATGAAACAAAGTGAGGGATTCAAACAAATGGCTATTTTATTTATTATATTCAGATTTGTGTGTGAATACTGTTGAAAGTTTGCACTTCTTACCTCAATTGACTTTGGATCAAAATGTTAGTTTGTATATTCAATGCAGTCTGATCCATTTCATGACATTATTTACTCTCTGCTCTGCTAAAAGCTTAACATTATTAGTTGCTCAATAGATAGTGCTTGATTATATTGCAGTAAGTTTATGTTATGATATGCATTTCCTACATAGAGATATATAGAATGATTTTGTGAGACTTGCTTTGGGTAATGTTGTCTCTGTCTTTATTGCTTATTAGTAGAGCTAAAGAAAAGTACGTACTATAGCTATCTTAATTCTATATCATGAATCTTTACCTTTTTATTAATAGTACATATACCATTGCTGAAATAGTTGAGTCTGTTGGCTCTGTATGTGTGTGGGTATATGTGCATGGTGTTAAGTAGATGTCTCCCAGCAGGTGAGGTGTCAAGGAGACAGCTGATCTCTGATCTAGAGGAAACCAAACGTGAAGAGAAACTGAAAGACATAGCAGACTCCCTCACTCGGCCACGTGGCTCTGCCCTCTCCTATGTCTCTTCTAAGGTACATTTTCAAGAAATGTTAGTTCCATTCTGCTCATTTGCACCACAGATGGAAGTCTTCTAAGAGCAGGAGTTATTCTGTTTAGTCTTTGGTATACTTATATTTAGCCATGTGTATATTTCTTTTTTTGTGGTTTGAAAAGTATTTCTTCCATTGTAGTTGCAGCATAAGTTAAAGGTTAGCTTTGTAATTATTTTTGATAAGTGTTGTGAGCATAGTACCATATGTTGTGTGTCAATGTACTTCTTACAGAGAAGGTCAAGTGTATGGAAAAGAAAAAAAATGTTGTTTAGTACAAGACATTCACTCAACAAATATCTTTCAGAACTGATATGTCATTATTCTGAAATTGTTAGGAATGTGTTTCAAATTTCATAATCAATTTGTATGTATATTGCCAATTTATTTTTATAATTAAAAAGGGTTGTTGTTTATTTATGTACCCATGTCATACCTTTATTTATGGTTTTATCTTCTTCCTTCCCTCCCCAGCCTGGCGCAGGGGATGTCAAGCCAACAAGAGAAAGTGATGCCGCAGAGGAACTGGATCCACCTCCCATCTCAGCCAACTCTCAGTCCCCAGACACCACTGGCCCCTCCCACCCCGACCATGTGAGACATTCTCCTACTATCTCTTCATCCAGATTCATGACGGAAAATAATGATGTCAATTGAAAACGTGGTTGTAATTCTCTCTCTCTCTCTCTCTCTCTCTCTCTCTCTCTCTCTCTCTCTCTCTCTCTCTCTCTCTCTCTCTCTCTCTCTCTCTTCCCACCCCCCCCCAAACCATTAGGTATAGTTCAAGAACTTATTTCTTGATTATCCTGTATTAATAAAAAAATTCATTGTGCAGTAGTAATAGAGACTCCTCTTATTGCACATTGCTGTAGTAGATTTTGTCAGTTTAGTCTGTAGGCCATCAACTTCATTACCCAATATTGAATTAAATACTAAAAGTGAAGCTCACTCTGCTTTCTTTGATATTGAATGTATCTCCTTGGTTTCTCCCAGGTTCGAGGTGATCCTGATGGTTGTGGGCTGGAGCTGTCACCACCTTACCCTGCCAGCCCTGACCTGCAGCGGGTAGACCTGCCTGCTGAAGATCTGCTGTATATCAAGAAGGGCTGGCTCATGAAGCAGTCCCTCAGTCAGGTGTGTGTGTGTGTGTATTTACCTAGTTGTATTATACAGGGTTCAAGTGGGGCTTATAGTGTTGTGTCTCCATATATCTAACATTTCCTTGAATCTATGTTGGTTGCTGTAACCTCTTTTTTTAATCCATTCTAAATATCCACAGTTCTTTGTGGAAAACTATACTTTTTTAGTGTCCTTTAAACACAAACTCTTCTTGACCTTTGAGTGTCCTCTCGTTTGTCCAGTTTCTTCAATCATCAACTCAAGGTCCTGCTTGTCCAGCCTTTTAGTGTTATTTACTATCTTGTATAAAGTTATTAGATCACCTCTCTCTCCCTTCTATACTGCAGGGTTGGCAATCTTTTAACCTATCTTCATAGGTCGGATCTCTTAGTTCTTGTACCATTTTTGCGGCTACTCTTTGGATCCTTTCTAATTTTCTTATATCTTTTTTCATGCTTGGTGACCACACCACTGCTGCATATTCCAATCTTGGACATACCATAGTGGTTAGAATTTTTCTCATCATATCCTTATCCATATAATGGAATACCATCCTAATTTTGGTTAACACCTTGTATGTTGATCCAAATAGTTGGCTTATGTGCCACTCTGGGCTCAGTATATCTTATATCACCACACCCAGATCTTCTCCTCCATGGTTTTCAGTTTTATTTCCAGTCTCATCTTGTGTGTATGTGTGTATGTTGCAGCTTCCCTTTAGGGAAATTGCAAGGTGTCAGTAAGAGTTCACAGTGCAGTCACTGTATAGTTTTGCCTGTTATATAGTATCCTTTGGTGGAGTGTTGCTATGTACGAGATTTGTGCAAGGATTTAAATGATATTGATAGATTCAACCTGTAAATGAAGGAATTCATAAATGAAATTAATCAAAAGTTACAGAGACTAATGAAATATGACATAAGTTATATTGAAGTGAATGTAGAGAGAGAGGATGTGATCTTATCAAATCCCAAGTATTATAACTTTTAAGAGATACATATGACTAATTAGATAATAGTTACTTGTACAAGTACCTCTCGTTTTACGCTTGTTCATTTTCCATGTTTTCTAATTTGCACGGGGTCGAAAATTCCCTCCAAAAATACATGATTTACATTTCTTTTCACTTATATGCAATATTTTGTTGAGTGGCCAACATATGTCTCACATGAGTTCCTTTACACCACCCAAACAACAGCAGTTACACAATCACACAAGAAAGTACAGTTTTCCACATAGAATTGTGGACACTTAGAATGGTTTAAAAGAGGAGGTTGTTACAGCAACCAAATTACATAAATTCAAGGAAATGTTGGATATATGGAGATACGGAGACAGGACACTATGAGCCCCACTCAAACCCTATATAATACAACTACGTAAATACATACATCTGTGTGTGTGTGTGTGTGTGTGTGTGTGTGTGTGTGTGTGTGTTATTCACTACGGTTGCCTACTGTATAAGACAACCCCTTGATTTAGGAGCCTCAAAATTGTCGCATCATTATGAATTGACGCCGAAGCCAGCTCTGACTCACCACTCTATCAGTAAACATTTATCTTCTGTAACGAGAAGAGCTCACCCTGTCGAGGAGCCAATAAATTGTGTGCATTGCTATTTGAATATATATAATAATAATAATAATAATAATAATAATAATAATAATGATAATAATAATAATAATTTACAGTTTATTAGGAAATGCAGCCTACAATCTTGGCTGAAAATCTACAGGTTATCATTTACAAATCCTTATGTTCTAACATTCATACATCTATGCTACTCAATCATATCTTACATCCTGACGTGTGTGTGTGTGTGTGTTTGCATATATATATATATATATATATATATATATATATATATATATATATATATATATATATATATATATATGTATGTATGTATGTAGTATGTAGTTCGTGTATGTAGTAGTGTATGTAGTTCGATTTACATAATTTCCATTTAATGCGCCCTCTTCAAGAATGCATCCCCCACATAAATCGAGAGGTACCTGTACTCTCTCTCTCTCTCTCTCTCTCTCTCTCTCTCTCTCTGTAGAATTACCTTGTTCAACACTTCATCATTCAGTCACCATTCTCTGTCTCTGCCTGTTGAGTAACCAAACTTTCCCACAGGAATGGATTAAGCACTGGTTTGTCCTGCGAGGGACAGCACTCATGTTCTACCGTGATCCTGGAGCAGAGGACAGTGGAATCCTAGCTGGTATCATTGACCTCAGCTTAGCCAAGAGTGTAGAGGAGAGTGAGGTTGCTCGGAACTATGGTTTTACTATTGCAGTAAGTCAAGTAGTTGGTCTATATCTCACTAACACTGGCTCATACTTTAATGGCTTTGCTCTCTTTTAAGGAACAGTTGTCAAAAGGCTGCACAGGTCTAGCTCTCTCATTGTTTTCTTTTTCTATCGTGGAGCAGAATCTGTTTGACTATTACTATACGCATGAAGATTCATAATATTTTCTAGTTTAGGTTGTTGAAGCAGTTGATAAAATGTTCATTTGCTTGATAATATTAACCAAGAGGATTATTGGAAACTCTTCATAGAAAAAATATAGAAAATGCAGAAATAAGAAGAATCTAAGATTGTCTAATAAGTCCTCACACTCACATTTCCTTATCTCTTTTCACAGACATGGGAGGAGAAAAAATATATCTTCTCAGCTGTGACCTCAGGGATCCGAGCCAACTGGGTGCAAGCACTGAGGAACGCTGCCAACCTCAAGGAGCAGAAAGACCGTCCACTTACTCTTGGGGAGAAGATTGAACGTGAGATTGTGGCCAAGAAAGAGAAGACCAGCTCCCAGGGGTGAGTTTGTCATTTTTGTGTGTTCTTTCATTTCATTTCAATATGTATAGATTTATCATATCTACTATTTAATAGTTAGAGATCACTTTTTTAGTGTTATCAAGCTAAAAGGATTTTTTGCTTTGTCCTTAACATATATATCTAATTTAATTTCTTCTTTTCCACCTGTCTTGGTTCTCTTCCATGACATCAACCCTGCTGTCTTTCTTTTCTATTCCTTGCATGATTTTTCTTCCTCTCATTCCTCATTTCCATTCTCCCCAGTAGGTCCGCATTTGAGAGCATGGCGGCAGAGAGGGAACGCGACACAAAATTACACACAGAATCTCGCTCCTCCTCCAACAACAGCCACTTTGCCTTCTCCTCGGATGAGGAAGAGGATGAAGATGAAGACGAAGATGATGATGAAGAGGATGATGAGGAGGAAGACTACCGCACAGCCTCTGAAACCTCCATCCGTCTTCACCAGCAGACTTCTGAGGACATCTGTGACTGGGGTAAGTTGTCAATGAGTGAATATAGATGAGTGTATGGTATAGAGCGAATTTTAAGGTGTAGGAGGAAGTCTACTTATAAATTATGTTTAAAAGACAAGTTTATTAAATGAGTGAAGAGAAAAGATAGGTTTGAAGTAGACAAGTGTGGAAATGAGTGCATGAGAGAAAGGGAAGAAAATGGATGGGAAGGGCATAGGTTGGGCCTCTTGTGAAGAGAAAACACTGCAAAACAATCCTCATTCCTACCTTGCTGTTTAGTATAAGAGAAAATTTAAATATATGTATAAGTGGGAAATACCATTATGAATAAAGGGCAGATTATGGTTAATTGATTAAAGGGATTGAATATTGGAAGTGGGCAGTATCAGTATGTATTATATGAAGAAGATACAAAAAGAGTGGAAGAGAAGGTTGTTCATTATGCATCTCCTGAACGGAAAGCACTGAACATTGAGTTTTATTCATTCCCTCATCACTGTAACCACCCCCTGCAGGCAACTCTCGGTCAGATAGCACCAAACAGTCCAGGTCATCTCCTATCACCTCACGACGCAGTGCTAAGGAGGACTACCTCACCAATAAACTTGCAGCCACCTCCACCACTGCCACTATTACCACCACTACCACTATCACCACTGCCACCAATAACTCTAACAGTAGTGGCAGTGTAGGAAGGGATGTGTGCTGTTCAGAAACTGGCTCACTTCACTCCATCTCTGACTTGGATGACAGATTGCAGCCAGAGAAGGTAACATTATGAGTGGTTTTGTTGTTAGTAATTATTATTGTTGGAGTGACTGCTATCACTGATTTTATTTATGTGTGAAGTTATTAAATGATGTTGCCTTGCAAAGTGTGCCGTTACTTCTAGCATCATAGTATTTGCAGCATTGAACTTTCACATTGATTTTAAAAACTCTTAGGAAAAGAAATTGACTTAAGGATTATAGAAACCATTACTCACAGAGAATCTTAGAAAATCTAAAGTGATCAAGTTTTTATATGTCAATCATCATGTGTTGTATCAGTGACTGTCTGTTATATAATAGATGAAGACAGTAATATGGAATGCTGCTTAAGAGTGATTAAGATGCACTTCATGAGATCCCATTGAGTTACCAAGGGAGTGTACACCTTCAGGATGGCCCTGCTGGCACCTCCACCACCACTCTCCCGGCCTCTGGAGACGCTTTGCTAGTGGACCTGCTGGAGACACAGGTGGAGAGTCTCAAAGCCAAGCTGGAGCAGACTCAGGTGAGAGAGAGAGAGAGAGAGAGAGAGAAGGATATTCTGTAATTATGAATATCTTCATAAAATTGGAAAGCAAGTAAATCTGTGATAAATGTGAAAATAATAGATTCTTCAGTATGGTACAGAAAGCACAAGGTAATGAAGATAGCTGATAATGTCAAATATGTAGTAGAGAGGAAGGAAACTATAAGTGAAGCATTCACTTACCCAAAGATGATTAGGTAGCAGAGTCATATATAGATTATGCTATTTTTAGGATAGTTCAAATATTGAATTAGAATATGAAGTTAAGTAGATCAAAATAAAAAATCAATAAACTTTACATAGGCACTCTGACTAATAATGAGGAGTGTTTACAAAAAAAATATATGGTTGTGAGCTCAATGGCTTTGAAATGGAGAATGAAAAAATAATTAAAAGTTTTCTGTTACATAAATGCAGAGTGAAAATGATACGTAGCTAACAATATGTCATGTGTTCCACTGCACTTTGTGTCAAAAGCAGTACTTACAGGTGCCTGCATGGGGCTTAAGGTGTGATGATTTGCCTTGTAAGTGTGTTCACACATGAATGAGCAAGTTTAATAATGATGAAGAATTAAGGTTTAAGAAGCATGAGGCACATAAACAGAATTCATATGAATTGTATCATTATTGATGTTCTGAGAGTGGAAATCAATACAGCTATCTATTGCTAACATTAAATTAAATAATACTATATTTGCAAGTGATGATGGAGCTAATTGCACAGCCATGTATATATATATACATATAAAAAAAGAGTTTTAAAGAAACACAAACTTACCTTTTTGACACGGTGCACAATGCTCTTATTACTGGAGACTCAAGTCATTGGAAGAATTGAGGAAAGCAAGATGAAAAATTTTGCAACTTATAATGGAATATGAAGTCATTGATAGCAAAGAATGCAAATGATTAATCAGTTGTATGAACAAAAGAGGTGCTAACAATTTTTTTAGACAATTAGACTATAAAAAAAGGCAAGGTATGTTTTCATGACAAGTGACGAGAGACTATGATTATAGTTATGGATAGAGTTAGAACTCTAGTGAAGAATAAAATCTCTAATAGATCCTTGGGAAAGATGCATCTTCATGCATTGAAAGGCATTGCAGTAGAGATGCAAATTATGAAAATCTTACATTACTATTTGAGAATAGATGAGACTGACTGAGTGTAGGATCTGCATGTGAGCACTAAAAGTAAGTGCAAGTGAGCAGCAGGTGGATCAGAAGGCTTTGCTAGAAGAAGATGATTACCTCACCCACACATACCCAGACCGACTACTTGGCGCTGCACAAGGATCACACGGCCCTCAAGACCAAACTGCGGGTAGGAGGGGGCAGAAATGTGGTTGTGGGAGAAGGGGTTGATGGAGGTGGAGGGGAGGGAGGAGGAGGGGTAGGAGGTGTAATGAACACATCCTCCTCCCCTCTTCCATCCAACTCAGTAACTGGGGCCCACCACCACCACCTCCACCACAATCGCCCCCACCCTCACCACCACCACCACTACCATCTCGCCACTACCTCCCCACCTGACTCAGACCCGTCCCAACAGGTACCTGGCCACCATGCAGAGTATGCAAAACCTGCTAACCTTGGGGGTCCAGGAAGCACCACACTCCTCTACACACTAATCACAGATGCCCTTGTCTGACCAGATTTTGTGAAGGCCAAAAATTTACTTGACAGCCATTTTCCATTTGGAAAGTCTAGTAGGAAAGATAATATCCATTATGTGTGTAACATGTATATCTTTTTTGGTTGTGATGGAATCAAGGATTTTTATCCCCTGAAGGAATATATTCTAGAACCGTGCCAGAATTAGTGATGCCAAGATTGAGCTTAAGAATTTCTTTTTGTTGTCGACATTACAAATTTGTTGGCTTTGATATTCAGTTGACTCCACTCCTGTATGATGCATCCAGCACTATCAGTACTGGTGTGATAGGCACCATAGTCATGATGCACAGATTAGCTATAAAGCACACACACTGCTTTTAGCATCTTGAATCGACAACTTATTGTTGAGGGAATCCACACATCAGGCTGAGACTAGATTAACAATTCTGGATGGCTCAGGCAGAAGTGAAAACAACTGGTTTGTTGTAAAGTGAGCTCATTGTTCAGCAAAATGTTAGTATAATTCAAGCAAAATCTTACTTTTGTTGAACCAGTCCTTTTCATTTGCAACATGAAGGCTGGTGCATGATGAGGCTGAAGCATGTCTGGCTGTGATGGGGTGTATTGGATCTTTTCCATCCCTCTCCCCTCACCCTTACTGGTGGAGGTGTGGTATTTAGCATGAAAGATTCACTTATACTGTAGTTGCTGTGTGAGAAAGAGAGAGAAGGAAGATGGGTTGAAGTCTCTCTTTCTCACCTGGTCTTCTTTTGTCTGTTGGAGCACATTCACACCAAGCACAAACTTTAATTCCTACCACAAAACACATATCAAACTACAGACAATTACATAAAATCATATAAATAAAAAATGCAATATCTTCAGAAGCTTTAGAAATGCAACACATTTTCTTCTAAAAATATTCGTTTGAAAATAATTTTACATTAGCAGCAAAACCATATATTTCAGTTTGATTATTTTTAGGATGCTGGTAATATCAAGAATATAGAGTATTTCTTCTCCCATGTTGCAAACTACAGGTAAAGTTTGATTAAGTAAAACCTACACTGAAATATGTATCAGGGTAATATTATCAAGATGGAATTACATATATTTGATTCAGGAAATGTGTTGTACATTGCTGAACACTCAAACTCTCTGCTATCAAGAAAATGTCACTGAAGTGACTAATACCCAGAACCATATTGATTTTTTCATAATCCCAAGATCACTAAAACTTTTGAAAAGTGCAGCTTTATTGTGCATCAGAGCAAATGTTCTTTGCAAGAGAATCATTGTCGTAAATTTTCTCTCCACATTTTTCTTTCTTGAAATCTTTAGTATCTTATTTCTCATTATTGGAAAAGTATTCTTTATGTTATTTTTCATTCTTCTAGTTGGTCTGTTGTATGTTGTATTATTGAAACCATAAATATGGATATATGATCAACACCTCACATGCCTTACCTATTCCTTAAACCCCATGCATGGGTTGTTATCCACCTAGACCAAGGAATCCAAACTCAAGAAAAAGAAAATAGAAAATGAAGTAAGGCAAATCCATGTTAAGATTGTTAGTTGTTGTGATTTTCAAGCTGAAAAAAACTGAATTCTTATTCCATTTTGTATTTTATCATTTGTGTCCTTGCTCAACAAAGAAAATGTAAAAGAAACAACAAAAGTTATTCATTAGTTTTTGGTGAAAAGGGGAGAACAGATGAAGAAAAAACATGAAAGAGTGAAATACAGAAAGAAAAACAGCCATTTAAACTGCTAGAGAGAGAGAGAGAGTGGATACTCATACATCAGAGAGGCACCCCCAAGAAGGCCCTCCTGCAGTACACCAGTCACCAAACAAAATATTGGTGAACTACTCAGATCATTCATGAGATCATTCATTGTCATGGAAGTACTGAAGAGGATAGAGAGTGTCAATGATTATGTTTACTTTGTTTTATGTGCCAAGTGTCTTTGTTTTAGTAGAATAACATGATTTCATGTATAGCACTTGACCACCCATTGACTTGATGTAATACTGACCTGACAAGAGTAACAGTTGATTTTGATCTGACAGAGATTAACTGAATTTCTTCACTATATGACTAACCTTTGCCACACTCCCACCTCTACCTACCTGGCCTGGGTGGGACAGGGTGTGGGTGCAGGCTGAATCACACTAATGAGCAGGAGGAGGCTGCATTGCAACATAATTAACATTTATCACAGCTTCTTTTGTAGAGTATTCAATCTGGAATTGAGAACAGCTGCACATGTTTTGTTAATCATTTGCTTTTATTAATAACAATAATTTTTGTAAGCATTTTGAAAACTACTTACTGTCTGTATCTTTATGTTTGTGCTGACTATTGACTTCTAATTTATTTAATTGTATTATGTCCTCAGGAATTATGTTAACAGTGATTGTTTTCAGATAAACTTCCTGTGTTATTACATATACTGAATGCACTTGCAAACATGACTTGAGTATGCTTCATTTCACATAAAAGGTATATGAGACTGCTTGATTTACTTACTAAATGTGTTGTCCAGAATGGCTTGTGTGTGTTGTGTTGTTCACTGATTAGCTGCTGCATGTACTCAAGGGCAATTAGACTGTTGCTGGAGAAGGTTGTAAATAAAAATACAACTGTAAAAAAATACTTGTAGGAAAACCAATGATAGCATTTCCTAGGTATTTCACGGAGCATGAATACTGCCCTTGGTTTGTTGAGGAATGCAGTTAGCAAGCATTTCTTGATGAAAATATCATAGATTTGAGTCAGTTTTCACCAATTACTTACTAGAACTGATCACAGTTTGCAATTATTAATCATGGATCAAAATAGTATCTACTTTAGAAAAGAGATCTGAAGAAATCTTAATACAGTATGTTTATCTGAAAGAATTAATCTTCTTTACACACACAAACACACAAACTAAGATAGTTCTGAATCATGGAGACACTGCTATAAATCTTTACTTGAAGAACCCATGTTAGAAAGGAAAAATGGAACTTAACTGGTGACATAATTCTGTTAGTGAATTCATTATTAAGATTTCTGACATGGGAAAGTAAAGTTATTTTAATCAATTTGCTTAAACATTTGAGGCTGGATTCAAGATTCTTATGGTAGCAAGATAAGAGATAGTATGCTGTCAGTTATTGTTCTTTATCTATAAAACATTTCTTAGTATCATACTTTGCATTCAATGTTAAATAAACATTGATATGTTTGTTCAAGAATCTATGAAGTTGGTTTCCCCTGAGTATTTACGGTATGCTGACAGTGACTAGAGCTTGTTTGGTTAAAATAAGATATAACAAAAAGGTATGCTAAACTCACATTTCACCTTTTGAAATTTATCAATACCAGTACTTATGTGGTGATAATGCAGTTGAAAACATTAAAATAAAAGAAAGCACAACACAAGCCATCCATAATTATGATAGAAAACCAGTAGGACAGCTGTGGCATGGCTCTTGTCTTACAGCCACTGTCAGGCCGGTCAAGAGCAAAGCTGGAGATGGACCTGGCTGAGGCAAGGCAGAGCATTGCCTCCCTCAGGGCTGAACTCCACCGTCTGCGCAAGAGACTGGAGATGTGTGAAGGCGACTTGGACCGCTCTGAGCGTGAGGCGGATCAGCTAAGACGTGACAAAGATGATGTGGTTCAGGACCGCAATGCCCTGCAGCGGCGGGCAAGCAACCTAGAAATACAGGTGCCTACACACACACACACACACACATATTCCACTGAAGAAAAAAAGCTTCAAATGTGAAAAGAATGCACTTATTTGCACCACCACCATGCACGCTTTGCACTGTATATAATCCTCCTCTACCTGCTCCTACTTCCTGCTTCATTTGGTCTACCCTGTCACTCAACACCCTTTGGTCACCCACTATTTGAACTTTTCCAGCACTCATGATGACACAAAATTTGTCTCTCTTTTTTTCCAATGGTTTATGTACATAAGACTTGAGAAGATGCATTGCATAATGAGGCAAGAGTGTGATTACTGTGTCTGTGCCCTGTGTGACTCAGTCCTTCTGCTCTCGGTGTATAGGTGAAGGAACTCCTGGACCGAGTGGAGGAACAGGAGCATGATCTCTCAGAAAAGGCAGCAGCGACCAACCAGCTCAATGAACTCAGGAAAAAGTGAGTAGCTCTGTGTGTGTGAGAGAGAGAGAGAGTGGTTTTTACTTTCCTATTTATGTGTTCATCTTTTCCCTCTCATTTGTTCATCTTTTTAAATTTTCTTTAGTCTTTCTTTGTGTACAGATTCTCTCTCTCTCTCTCTCTCTCTCTCTCTCTCTCTCTCTCTCTCTCTCTCTCTCTCTCTCTCTCAGCATATTATTTAATACATTCTGACTGTTCTTTTGATTATATCTACCTCATTCTCCTTTTAGTCTTTATCTTATTTATTTTTATTTTTCCCCCCTTTTTACTTACGTTTTTGACCAAGGGAAAGGTGAGTTTTGCATCTCAACCTCCACATTGTTTCCTGATTTATTACCTAACATTACATTTACCTTCATTCTTTCATAGTGTAGTTTTGCATACTGGTAATGTTTGTATTTCTAGAGTACTGTATGTCAAGAAGTCTGAGAGTTTATCTTGAAGGCTTATTGTGTGTTTGTATGTGTATGTTTGTTTTCATTTAATAGTAATAGACAGGACTTGAATAGCATTCATGTAACACAGTCTCTGCTATGCATCTACCTATGTATAGCCTATTCTATTTTTATCTATGTTTACCCTTTTTTTCAATTACTATATACACTTTGTCTCATGTCTTTTGTTTTATAGATAATTGTGATTTCAAGGTTGAAGTTACTAGTATATTTTTTCCTTTTTCTTATGTTAGTCATTCATCTCCTTTGAATCCAATATCTAGTGCTTCAGTCCCAGTTGTAATAGTTGATCTTGTCTGTCTATTTCTGCTGCCTATACTATACTTGTATGTTCAAATTATGTCTCTTTTCTAGTATATTGGTATTTCAACTTCTTTTAGGTTGTCATCATACAATAAATGTTCTTACTCAGATGGAGGTAGATATTTGAACTTGTGATGAAGGACTGGAGGAGATGAAATTATGAACATCAGTAGAAATATTAAAGAGAGATCTAATTGCGTGTGTGTGTGTGTGTGTGTGTGTGTGTGTGTGTGTGTGTGTGTGTGTGTGTGTGTGTGTACAAGGTCATGACTGAAGAGAGTAGTACATACATGAATACCATCAAGTTAATGAAGGAAAGTGGATGATTTTAGCTGTAGTTGTTTCTCTCTCCTCTGGCCATTGTTACTGGGTCAGTGGATATGACAGAAACGGAGAAAGAGAAGGAAATTAAATCGAGTTTTATATTGTTTGGGTCATCTTTCTTTTAAGGTTTTTTGGTAATATTTATCATAACATTTTTATTTTGTTGTTGTTGTTATTATTATTATTATTATTATTATTATTATTATTATTATTATTATTATTATTATTATTATGATTACTATTATTATCATCATCATCATCATAGTTCTCTCTCTCTCTCTCTCTCTCTCTCTCTCT
>CM035197.1:17600139-17638558 GCA_020233015.1 Callinectes sapidus | reverse complement strand
CTCCTCCTCCTCCTCCTCCTCCTCCTCCTCCTCCTCCTCCTCCTCCTCCTCCTCCTCCTCCTCCTCCCAACACCACCAACTATCTGTACCTACCTCCCACTTCCCTTACATCCGGTCCTTCATTCTCCCACTTACTGCCAATTCTCTGTCTAATTCTCTACCCTCTATGCCTCCTACTCTTTAATTTCCATCCTCCTCTCTCTTCATCTTCAAGTTATTTTTTTCTCATTCATAACTTGCAGTGTTAATATTTGGCACTGAGTTAGTTATATTGGTCTTATTATGGTGTTTAGTATTCAGTATTTTAAACTTAGTGTTTTGTGGCCCGTGATATTTTTCCTCTATAGTTCCAGTAATGTTTTTTTTTCTTTTCTTGCATGCAAAACTGGCTCCTATTTCTGCTTACTCTTTTTTCTCCCCTCTGCCCTTTCCTCATCACTTTCTTTTCCTTGATTTTTCTTCTTATTGTTATTCATACTTCCATATTCTTATTTCTTGTCATCCATACAAACTCTATTTCATATATTTTTTCCTCTTCCCTAATTTTGAGCCTCACCATTTCCTCACCAGACTCTTTTCCTCTCTCTTGTTTTTCCTTGCCACCATTTCCATTCCTTGAAATTTAGATGCTCCACTCCCACATTCCTTCTCTGTCTAACTCATAAACTTTCTACTTTGCTCCCACTCAACCCTCCCACACTGCTCTAGGCAGGGCAGATGGGAGGAAGGAAGTAGGGAGGTAGGAAGGGAGGGAGGGAGAAATGAAGAGAGGGAGGGATGGAGAGAGAAGAGGAGGTGGGAGGAAGGACTCAAAACCACCACTCCTGCTTATGGGATAATTTGTCTTCCTGTTAGGAGAGAGAGAGAGAGAGAGAGAGAGAGAGAGAGAGAGAATATTAGCATAGAAAAAAGGAATTAATATAATGAGCTTTACATTGTTGAATTAACTCTTTAAGTGTGTGTGTGTGTGTGTGTGTGTGTGTGTGTGTGTGTGTGTGTGTGAGGCAGCCAACACCGTAAGGCTCAGTTTATCATTCCTTTCTGTGGGAGTAAGACACAGAGAGACCATGGTGGGCGGCCCTGTACAGAGGCACCTTGCATACTGCTTGTCTCCATGCTGCTTACAGCAAGTGTCAGGGTTGGTGACACAGAAGAGGCAGTGTAGAGTAGTGGTTATCTGACTGTGTATGGTGTGGAGAGATGAGAGGAGTGTAGCATGGGTAATGAGAACTAAAAAAGAGTACAAGAGCCAGCATTATGTTAAGGGTTGAAATGTTATCTGAAGTGATATGAGGAGAATGCAGTAAGTGTGTTTTAATGTGTTGATTTAGTGTGTGTGGGGAGATGATCATGATGTGCATTGTGAAAGACTCAGGCTGAGCAGCTATTTGTGGGTAAGTTTGATGGCTGAAGTATTATGAAATGTATTTTCTTGTATTTAATTCATGTTTTGTATTGCTGTGTTGCTGTTGTGTGATGTGTTACTTTGAGACTAATTTTATGTTTGCTTTGTAAGTATTGTGCTGTTATGGATTAGTACTTCATCACACAGCATGCAGCAGCTGCATTGTCTCACCTACCCCATAGAAATGTTGCTGTTTGTACTAACCTGTGTGCATTTGTGTGTGTCTGTGTGCCTCTGTTCAGATATGGGGAACTGCTAGATCACTTCTCAGCCCAGCAGGCAGAGGTGTTAGCTGGCCTGGACTGGAAGCAGCAGTACAGCCTCTTGGAGAAGAAGTAAGACTTGCTTCATCTTAGGAGAGATTCAATACAAAACCTGTGATATATTTTTTTTTCATTTATTCCATTATTGTTTTTTATTCTTTGCCTACTAAACAAACAGTAGTAATAAGACTGTAGCTACAATAGTTTAATGATAATGAAAATGCATATCTCATGTGAGGATAACTTTGTGTTTTGTCTGTGTAATATATTTCTTGAATAATGTTTTGTGTCTTACATTTCTTGTTGTTTTTTACTCATATACTAATCATAGTGTATCTTAGTTGTGTTGCTTTTACTATCTTATGGCTGTTGGGGTATCATTTCTACCCTTAAATGCAGGGATAAACCATGCCATCAGGTGTTGTATACTAGTCCTGAATCAGATCTTCAAGTCATTTGTGAATACACACTTCTGTGTTCCCATTTTCATTTTGAATGATGAGGGACCAAAATGTTATGGAAAGTATTGATAGAAGAGAGATATGGTTTTCTCAACAGCCAGCTACATTACATTTCTTGCATGTACTCCCTAACACCTCCTTTTTACTTTTCTTTGCGTGTGTGTGTCTGTGTGTGTGTATGTGTGTATGTGAATGTTTGGGCTTGTGTTCAGGAGTCTCAAGGAGAGAGACGAATGGGAAGAAAAACTCAGCAAACAGGAGAAGAAGTTCATGGAATTGTCTGCTAGCCAGGAGACTCGGCACCAGGAGGCGGTACGGCGACTCAACAGGTGCAGTGAATGGGGACTGTTATGGGTTGGTGTTTAGACAGGGGGACTCCTTGCCTTTCACAGGAAGATAATGTGCAGAAATTTATCTTACAGGTAACATGCATAGTATCTCATCATTATGTACTTTTCTTCAGATCCCTCCAGGAAGCTGAAAAGAAAATCCAAGGTCTTGCATCTGAGTTAGAGGAGGAACGTACTGCTGCCTCCACTTCAAGGAAACTCTCCACTACCACTTCAGATACAGATGTTCAGCAGCAAAATCAACAACTCTCAATACAGGTCAGGAATTGGAACTGCTGAGAGTTTTGGACATGAGGAGATCAGTTTTTTATAGCATTACTGACATGTCAATTAATTGTATTCATTTACTCAAATAAAGATCATAAGAATTTTATGGAAATTTGTGCACGCACCATGAGGCATTCGGGTAATACAGTAGTAATATGAATACTGACTCTTGTGAATGTATGCTGTTTCTATAAATGCTCTTTGACACAAATATAGTAAATCATTATCAGTAGCTTCTCTTCCTATAAACATATCTAATATCATCATTATCATTATTATCATGCTTTCATGCCAATGTGCCTCCTGAGGAGCTCTCCTCCTGGGGAAGACAATTTACTGAGATGCTGCTTTTGGCTGCCAGTATGTAGGCTGTTGACATAGTATCACACTTACATTTTTCTTTTGATAAATATAACCCATTATGGAATTTATTAACATTGTCATCTCAGTAAACTTGAACTTTATTGAGCCAAAGAACCTTTTGTTGGATACATTTTCCTTTCTCTCCCCAGCTGGAGCACCTCACCACTGAGCTCTCCAGGATGAGGGACACACTCAAGTCTGAGAAATCTGAGGTGTACAAGTGGAAGGATCTGGTGAAGGAACTCCGTTCTCTCCTTGATGGAAAGAATGATGAGATTGAGAGAAAAAGAGAGGAGGTGGGTAAATGATCTGTTGCTCATGATTTTCAGCCTGTGTCAAAGATCTTTGATCAAATAAGTGTGCAACCATAACACCTTTTTATCAGTTGTTGAATAAAGTTTCATATGTGAAATAATTCAAATTTCAAGATTCAGATTACTTTGCTGAAATGAAAAATAATGGATCATTTCACTGAGTCTATACGATAATGGTTTTGTGAATTATTATGGCCATGGTAATTGAGTCTTAGGTATTACTGTATATGATTAAGAAAAATGGAGCAGGCTGTTTTTAGTTTGAATGTGTTTATAGCAGAGTTACTTTATGAAGGTAACAAATTTATTTGCATAACGATTATTTTACTTTTGTCATTCATGTGTGTTGGGCAGTGTGCTTACTGTCTTTCATAAGTTTGAAGGAGACTGACTTTCTTCTTTGTCCATTAGAAATGCAGTGAAATTTGTTTCTCCTCTTTCATACAATAATCTGTTGGACCAATTGTTTTTATTTCCATCTGATAAACTTATGAAGAGAAATGACAGGAAAAATTATTATTAATGCCTTTTGCTTGCTGATAGTTGAAGTTAATCTATTCATGGGTTTGTTTTAAACTAACATTCCTTTTTTTATTTCTGGATCTTTTATATTCTTTTTAATAAAAAATTAAGACTGGTAGTTTCCCGCTCCCACACTAACATCCTGAAGCCCTGTGTGACCTAGATTATTGCTCTGTCCAGCTGGATGAGGTGCGGGAAAATCTTAAGACAACTCAGAGGGAGCTGGACCACACCACTGACCGCCTCCACCGTGGCATTGAGGAGAACGAGAATCTCTGTACTAAAGTGAGGGAGCTGGAAAGGACCCTGCGGCAGGATAAGGTCAGATCTTGGAATGGGAAGAGTAAAATAAGAGAGAGAGATTGTTTGAAATATGTTTATTGAATTATTATTGTCTCATGATTTATCTTCTACATATATGTCTTTGTTTCTCCACAGGAGCGAAGAGCTTCCTCAAATCTTTCCATATCCAGTAGTCGAGAGCGATTCACTTCCAAGAAAGCTCTGCCACGGATAGATTCCCTCAGTGACCTCACCAATGTTGACCTGTCCTCAGATCCTGAGGAGATGAGCAAGGAACAGTGAGTAACAAGAATAATCCTAATACTCACTGATGGGAACACATTTTTCAGTTCATTTCCTGAGAACAGTGATTAGTTATTGCTCTTTATTATCATTGCAGATTGAGAATTCCATATCCAAATTCCAAAACCTAGACATTTTTTAGTAACCATTACCTGTAATCATATTTACATGCATATGTGATTCAAAAGCAGTATAGTAATAGTTTACATAATTGTTAATACTGTGCAATATTATGAAAATTTTCTAATGATGCAATTCAGCTTATACTACACATTTTTTAATCATAATAATCTCAGGGAACATAGTAAGTTGCAAGTATTTTTGTGTATTTTCTGAAACCTTTGAAATCCTAAATATTTAGCATTATTCATGCCATAAAGATGAAAAAAAGAGCTGTGTTTGTAGTGTCTTGTCTCCTTATTCACTCCCCATCTAGCTGGGTTATAAAGATATTCCAGCTATCATGGGTTTTGCTATTGTATTTCAAAGCTATTGCGGGAGCACAAAAAGACACATTGAAATGGCTAACCCACATGTCAAATGAAGCTATTACGACTCATGAACAGCTTTCATGTCACTCGGGCCCCTAGTTGCCTCGGTTACTCCGGCCCCAACCCTGGTCACTTCTGGCCTACCACCCCAGTCAATGCAGCCTTCTACTCTGGTCACTGGCAAATTTATTTACTCATAAAGATATATTAAACACTTTAAACAACCAATGAAGAATGAATTGTTAAATATCATTGTCATTTGCGCAAACTATAATAGTACAATAATTTGCAGTTTTGTACCATAATTTGTACTTTTCTTGAAATAATTCCTGTTGGAAATGATGCTGCAAGAATATATTCTACTTGATAAAAGAGAGAGAGAGGGGAGGGAAGAGGAGGGAGAGAGGATGGTGAGTGGCTGGAGGAGGGAGGGAGGGAAGGGGCAGCCTACTCGGTCTGTTTGTGTATTGAATGGGAGTGGATAGGGACAGAGTAAGGGGGATTGGGAAGTACTACGTGATCTGTTTTTGTATTTAGTGCATGAGAGGGAGGTGGGGACCTGGGGGAAGCCTGTTTAGTCTACATCGGGACTCGGGAGTTTCACACCAAAGTTAATAAGTCATTCGTTATGCCTGTTCCTTTTATGCATTTCATGTCTGTGTTTACTTTATGCCATCAAAATGTGAACGATATCTATAAATTATGATGAGGTGAGGGGAAAAGAAGGTGCCAATATGTTAAAGCACGTTGCCACTCTGGTGGGCCAGGATCAATTTTATTTTTTCCCATTACTTCTTTAATAATGGCAAACGCAATGCGTTTGTAGCTATTGGGGGTTCAGTGTATTCAGAATTTTCTTTATATTCCATAGTAAGATTTTTTTTTTAGACTTGAAAATTTCATCTATAATAATAACTGCTCACACTTAAAGTCTCTCACAGTTGATGCCATCTTGGTTGCTACTCTTTGTATTCTTTTTGTCTTACTCATATCTTTCTTATTGTTCAGTTGACCATGCTCTTGTTGTATCTTATAACTTTGGATTACAGCATTATCACAAACACCACAAGGAGTTATGTATGTTAAGATGATAAAAGGCATTACATTACAGGCTGGTGGAACACTGTGGGGAAGTGCGAGTGAGACTGGAGCGAGCAATAGGAGAGATCCGAGCCCTTAAGCGGCAGGTGAGAGAGGGCCAGGAACAACAAGACCAACTAGAACTGTCAAATCTACAGCTGCGGCAAGATATGAAGGGTAGCAAAGGAGATTTCAACTCTCAGCTCAATCTCATGACTTGCAGGATACAGGACCTCACCAACAAGCTTACCAACTCTGAGAAGCAGGCAAGTAGCAAGACTTGTACAAACCATATGGGATGTGAAGTGGAAAGGAATTCATATAGGTAATAGGATTCATACAGTATTATCAAGTGTGTAGTTTACAGTAGTCTAAAGGGAGAGAAAGAGGTAAGAATAAGATGGCTAAAGAATTCATTTTCATTTTTATTATCCTTTCTTTATTTTCTTATTTGTTTGTTTTTCTTCTTTAAAGTCTCTTAGAAACTAAATCAATATTTAGGTGAGGAAAGGTGGTATTGATTACATTGTTATGAATAGTGATTATATTAGAAAATTATGACTTACTGTAAGATAAAACAATGAATAAATAGGGACATGGAAAGCTAGAATTTATATTGTATTCTTATAGATGAGGTTTTGGACAGTAAGTTCATACTATAAGAAAACTGTTAATAAAGTATAGGTATGTGAAGTGTGTGATGTTAATGGAACTCTGGACTGCAGGTGAGAGTGCTACGTCAGAAGATGAGTCGAGCTGAGAGTCGTGACCGCCGCCGAACGCAGTCACTCAAAGGGAGGGAATCCTTCACACTTTCTCGAGATATGGAGGCCAAGTTAGGGCAGCTGGAGGCCAAGTTGGAGCAGTTGCTGAAACCTCAAGATGAAAGTGCACTCCCTGAGGTGAGGAAAGCAGTTGTGCTGGGTAGATGTGACATATAGTTCTTTAAGTAGTATTTTTCTTAGCTGTTTTTCTTCTCTAATTTGATGATAAAGAATGTGTCTCCCTTGAAGTGGCCTTAGATACTGGAAGTGTGTATGGTGTGGTGTAATTTCATGGGGAAGATTCATGATAAATTCTTGATATATGAATATTAGTTATTCTTATATTTTTGTTGTTGTAGTACATACTGTTTGGGTTATGCTTCTTATTCCATAAGAAAAGAATATTTTCAAGCCAATGAATATTAGAGAAAATATGAGGTTGGTATTGATGATTTTCATGTGGTGACTATAGTATTAAATGATTTGTTCGTTTTATAAGTTAGAGGATGAATGATCTAATTCTGCTTTTTAAGTACTGAACCATTATATGATTTTAGGTGGATGAAGAGAAAGAAAAGACTGGAGAAAAGGCTAGTGGAGATGCAGGGAAGATGGCCAGGCGGTCTCGCAGTTTTGAGGAGTCTACCAAATCATCTCGCCTTCGTCGTAAGTCCCTGGACAGCCCTGGAAGCTCGGATGCCATGAAAGCCATTGTGAGGCTCAATGCCTTAGAGGCCAAGGTGAGTGGTGGGAGAGGTGAAGCAGGTTATGACAAGGAAAGGGAAATGAAAAGAAAGAAAGAAAAGAAGACACTAATATAAGGGAGGGATTTCATTATTGTCTTACATTATCTATTTATATTATTTATGAGAGTACCTACATATTCATAGATTCTGGGGGGAGGTTTACCCTTTCTGTACTCTTTCTGTCTACAGAAAAAGACCAGGCATTTAGAAGAGAATTTGAAGAGACCTCATGTTGCTGTAGGTATTTATGGCAGTAGGAAATGTTTAGCATGTATAAACAAAATGGATAAACATTAAAGAAGATAGGTATTATACCAGTCACATTAAAAATCATGTTGTGTTTGATATTTATATCAATTACATTAAAAATCATATTGTGTTACTTAATTTTGCATAAATTACTCACTTCTTTTATTAATTTGTTTCCCAAATAAGTGTGATGCAGACCTTTTCGCTTGAAGATGATCTTAGAGGAGCGATAGATAAATATATGTCACTGCTTCTATTACAGCTGGTAATTAACAATTGTGTGGAGATTGTTTGTCACTGAATGCACACTCATTGATTAACTTGCACAGCATCAGCAGCGTATATTTTTGCCACGTGTCGTTGATGCAAATTTTGCCACCAGTGTATATATATGCCAGGCTATTACCAGTTCAATTGCTTCCATATAGAGCAGTCAGCGTCCAATTCCAAACAATTCTATGTACAGCCTGACTCTTGTGCATCTTTTTACCACCTCTCAAGCATCATCAGACTGCCCCAGTGAAAGTGAGTGACCTGTGATGAGTCAGCATCAATTGTGCATTTTCCAGGTTTGAATAGAGTGAAATTGACCACACACTGGATGGTACATTGTTGATATTAATGAGTAGAGAGAATATTGGATGGTTTTTGAATTGTGATAAGTCACTACCATCATCATATTCAGATGATGACAAGGTGTATAGGCCTCATAATGAAGACAATAAAAATACCACTAAATTTTCTGATTCTGGGAAAGGGTGTGTGCCAATTTAAGGGGAAACCACTCTCGCCTACCTTGATATTGGTAATGGTGATGGTGATAAAGAATATGCTGGTGATTGTTATGATGGTGTACAAACAATAGATAGTGTGAAATGTTTTTTTCAGCAATTTCCAAAATTGAGACTAACTTCTAGACACGTAAGACTCCATACATGTGGCTCAAATCTTGTTTTCATTGCAAAATGCAAAAAAAAAAAGTTTTGGCACCCAGGAAGTTTCATTTTCTGTACTGAGACTGTACAAGTTAAACTGTTTGGATGATATACACTCAGAATTATACATGTATATCTGGAGGAAATGTATGTTAATAATATATATATATATATATATATATATATATATATATATATATATATATATATCTGTACTGTACACGTCTTTTGTCCTGTCTCCCTATCTATCTGTGTATGTGTGTGTGTGTGTGTGTGTCTGTGTACTTAGAAAGGTTACATTGTATATTGCTTATTTTTACAGGTGTCAGAGCTAACTAGTGATGCACCTGTGCCAGCCAGTGGTGGTGATAATAGCATTCCATCATTGAGTGAGACTGCTCCTGCCAGCACCTCCAAGGCCTCCACCCGGGCCAGGTCACCTCCTCACTCTGCTACCTCCCCTCTCAGGTACCTTATACACCATGGATGAGGAATTACTGGTTACTGCTTTCTATATAAGGTTAATTTTTTTTTTTTTTTTTTTTTTGACAGGCTAAGAAAAAGAAGTTATGTTGAGTGACCATGGAACACTGCCTGATTTTGATTAATCTTTCATTGATTTAGATTATATTTTGCAATATACGAACAATATGGATGTTATACATATAAAGGCTACAATCAGAAATACATGACTTTAGAATTGCTTTCATATGTGACCACAGAGCTTCATGTGAGCATATTAGCATCAATTCAAAATATGGTATTTGTATACTACAAAATTTATTCTGAATAACAGTTCATGTTTTCTCTAAAAACAGCCTTTAATGGAAAAATTCTTCTTACATGTGCACACACACACACACACACACACATATGAATGGAGTCAGTGGTAGGAGATGGAATTGAATTTAACACAAATAAGTGCAGGATTTGGAATTTAGGAGTAGTACTAAAAGGATAAACTATAGTAAAAGCCCTCGTATCCGGCATCAATGGGACCTACGGCATACCGGATATTTGAAAATTTGGGATACTTGAAGGGATAATAAAATGAGTCAATAATCACTCACTTTATTCACTAATCATGTCAGATGTACACCAACAAAACATAACAGCACTCACTTTATTAACTAACAATGTGAATGAACCATAACAGCAACAAATCTTAACAATTAAACTGTATTTTGGTATATTACTGTACTCCCGGCGTCAACAACAAAGAAACTGCCTAGTCATCACTGGTCTCGCTGGTCAGTCGTACACTTTTCTTAGCCTTATGTCCAACTTTAAAAAACTCTCTTATATCTCTCTGCTTGCAACTTTTGCCTCTTTGTAATAAAAACTCATTTTGAATGCAGTGAACAGCCATAACATCATGAGTGGTCATGTAAGTGCACTGTTCAGCAAACTTAACAAAAACCGCTTAACCTTTTGCTGCATCCCTCCATGAAACTTTGGACTCTTCTATCTCCAAGGTATCCACACATTTAAACTGTAGGTTGTGAAATTTTTCAGCAGCTTTTGGGGTGTCTGTGTCCTTCACAAAATCACGTAACTTCTTGGATTGGGCCTTGATGTCATAGATCGTAGACGAACTTATGCCATATTCATCCATGATTAACTTTCTGTTTTCTCCTTTCTCTAAACGTCTGCATATGTCCACCTTCTGCTTAAGCGTAAGTACCACACGTTTTCGCTTATCAACTTTGGGCGAAATGAAATTTCACTGGCTAGCACATGGATGAATGTAGAGAAGAACCAGTCGAACAAACAAACACAAGCGTGGCGGGAGTGACTACTGGCTAGTGGGCCATGGCATCCCAATCCCACAAAGCATGGCGCTGTCTGGCTAGCGGCCACAGGAGCAACTACAGCCTCACACGGGAATTTTATGTAGATTTGAAATGATTTTTTATATATTTATATATATTTTCATGTTTTAATGCTTGGAAAAAATATGCCGGATACTTGAAGTTGCCAGATACAAGGGCTTTTACTGTATGTACAATTATAAGCTGGGAAATGGGATACTATGCAAGGTAAAGCAAGAGAAGGAGTTAGAAGTGATATTCCAGGATGATTTATCTCCAGAAACACACATACTTAAAATAGTCAGAGCCACACATAACCAGCTGATGAATAAGTCTTTGTGCATTTGGAATACACTATGGTGGTGTGGTTTCCACATACAAAGAAGGATATAAGGAAGATCAAAATAATACAAGATAAGCAACAAAGATGATACCAGGCCTGGCTGAACATATCCTGACATATCAGGAGAAATTTGAAAAGTTGTAGCTGCCTTCATTTGAAAAAAGAAAAGAAAGAGGGGGTTTGACTGCAGTTTACAAAGGAATATCAGGTATAGAAAGGTTTGATAGAGAGGATATGTTTGTGAAAGATACAAGAATGTCAAGAGGACATTCAAAGAAGTCAAGGAAGATAAGGTGTGTGAGGAACATTAAGAAGTACAGTTTTTCGTATAACTATTGATGAGTGGAAGGCTTTGGATAGTGACATAGTGAATTTTAGGGCTGTGTTCAGATCTAAGAGAGTACTTGACAAGACGGGATATGGAGATGGAACCCTATGAGTATAGCTCATTTTCCTGTATACCATAACTAAGTGAATACACACACACACACACACACACACACACACACACACACACACAATAAAGAAGGAAGAATTTTCAATAATATTTTTTCCAGAACTGTTTGCATATCATAAGGCATGGAAGATTTGTATTTTCATCCTTATTGGCTTGTGTTGATTTCTCTGTTTTTGTTTACTTGATCCTGTGCAGAAGTGTCCCTCATGCCAGATCCCCCATCAGGTCCCCTTCTGTATCCCGCAAGACACTTCGCTCACCTAGAGCCACTCCAGAAAAGACTACTAAAGTCAGTCGGTCAGACTCAGAGATCAGACATCTAAGGGAGAGGCTGGGTGCTTTGGACAAGGTTCTCACTACTCTCCAGACACAGGTGAGAACATACTGCATCACTAACTACAGAAAATAGGAAATATGCAGTATAAGAGTTGTGTAATGTATGACAAGCAGAAGGAAGTAATTTGTATATGGAGAGATAGAAACTTCTGATTTCCACCCTCTTGAGGAATGTTTTTTTATGGAATAACGTATCAGAGATTTCAATAGTGATAATGTATGATAACAATATTGAAATAAATTTGCACATTGTATAGAATTATCCTTTTTTTTTCCAATACTTAGTAATGCTTTAAATAGAGATAATTTTAAATCTATTAATTTTGATAATGTTGTGTTGTAAAACAAAAGTTATTCTTGGATATTTATGAAACTGAAGTTACTATTCACCATTGATTCTTGTCATGTGAACATCTTGTGTATCTCCTTCATGCACTATAGAAAATTTGTTTTCTTTATAATAAAAGCAAATACAAAATGTTTCTCTGAAATAGTTGCAACCTGCCTGATTTCATTGTTGCTTTCCAGCTAAGTGAGTGTGTGTCCTGGGCTGGTGCAGTGGAATGTGTCTGCTCATGTGGAGCACCTGGCCTGTCTTCCCTACAGCAGAGATTAGGTGCAGCCCTGCATCTGACACAGCTGCGGCACAGCTCAGTGGACCAGAGTCAGGTGGCACGTGTACAGCCACTTGCCCACAAGCTGCAGGACATGCTCAGGGACAAATTGGCTGAATTTTCTGGTCGTCGTGATCATCTAAAGGTCTGTCTTCAGATTGTTGTTATTTTTATTTTTTTTAGCTCCATACTACAGCTAAGATTTTGTTAAATTTTGCTTTTATGTGTTTTCTCTCTCTCTCTCTCTCTCTCTCTCTCTCTCTCTCTCTCTCTCTCTCTCTCTCTCTCTCTCTCTCTCTCTCTCTCTCTCTTTTCTTTTCTTTTTTCTAGATGGGTGGATTCTAGCCAAATGAGGAGTGAATACCCTTTACCTCCCATAGCTCAGTCCCCCTATGTTTCCTCAGTCTTTACCTCCCCTTCTTTCTTTTTAGGGCAGCCAGGGTTTTTTCCTACAGGGATACTAGTGTTCCTGCCCATGGCTGACCTAGCTGGTTGGGGTGGGGCTTGCAATCCCTCCCTGTAAAAAACTTTCACAGCTGCCACCAGAATTATGGGTAGAGGTAGAAGGGTAGAGGGGCTATAGGCTTGGGTGAGCCTCTAGCTATGACCCTGATCTAGGTTTGTGGGGGGAGGGGGTCGACTGTGCAACCCCTGCCAACGCATATGATGGATGCAGGGAAAAGCCTGCGGGATCCCTGTTTCCTGAGAGGGGTGGGGGATCCCTAGCCCTATTTCTGATTTTGGGGGTACCAGTGGGACTGCAGATGTGGCACCTGCCCGTTGGACCATTCCTGGGGTAAACTTTCAAAGGGTTCTGTGTGTGGGCTCCTGGAATCTCCTGAGCCTCTCAGGGGATCACCGATTGCCTCATCTATCAGATGAGCTCAGTAGGCTGAGGGTGGATATGGTGGGGCTCTGAGCAATAGTAACCATGTGAAGTGGGTAGCCATAGGCATCTCCAGCAGACAGCAGCCATCCTTTGTAGAGGTTACTCCAGTTGATGAGCATATAATGTGATTGAGGCTGAAGCATACTCCAGGCTTCATGTCTGTTGTTGCAGTGTACACTCTTACCGAGATGTGTGAAACTGAAGAGACATTCTACACCAAACTTGACTCTGTACTGGACCAGCGTCCCAGTCTTGTTGCACTCATTGTTCAGGGCCACTTAGTGCTGTCACTGTCACTGAGAGTGCTGGCTATGATATGTGTCCCCAAGGCTCTGGTACCAGAAATGACAACAGCTCTTTCCTCCTGAATCTTGCAGGATCCAGAAGGCTGAGAATTGTAGGTTTTTGGTATCAGAGACCATTGCTGCACCGCTGGACTTGGTATAGTGCTTCTGAAGGGGTAGCGAAGGAGATAAACCATATCCTTGTTAGTACTCGTTGGAGGATCCTCCAGAACAGCAGGGTTTTTCAGAGTGCTGAGTTCTTTGCAACTGATCACAGGCTTGTTCTTGCCATACTCAAGCTTCATGTCAAGTCTAGAAAGCCTCCAAGATGTGACCACACTATATTTCATCTTGAGAAACTGAAGGACTTGACATGTGCTCAAGAGTATGCAGTCTCCAATCAGTTTGGAGTACTCAACACTCTTGAGGATGCTGTAGAGCTATGGGGTACCTTCAAACGTGAGACTCTTGAGGCTGCCAAGGAATGCATTGAGGAGTGCATGAGGTCACGGTGTGGCTTCACCTTGGTGGAGACACTGGAAAGTATTGAGGAGAGTCGCACTGCCAAACTTGCTAGAAACTATGATCAGTAGAGGGCTCTGTCACGTAGGGCTAGAGCTCTCCTGAGAAGAGACAAGGAGAGTATGTCAAGGATCTCTTTGAGAATGTTGAGTGTCATTTAAATGCTAATGTTCTCAGACCTGCCTATAGAGCCCTGAAGTAACACTGCTCTAAGTCTGCATCTCAGGTGAGTGCTATCTGAACAGCAGATAGTTGCCTTGTATCAGATGCAGATGAGCAAATGGCTCATTGGGCTGAGTACTTTGAGCAGCTGTTCTTGGTAGATCCTCCAAGTGTACAGCTCCAAACTGCAGGGGTACAGACACCGGATGCTGATCCACCCATTGACAAAACTACACCTTCCACTTCCACTGATGATGTCAAAGAGTTAAAGTTTATGGGTGGACAGGTAGTTGGCACCTGTGCAGAACTGCTCAAAGCTGTGGGTGAAGCCATCCATGACCTATAGGTTACATGCTGTCTTGACTGCTGTTTGGTACTTAGGTACTATTCTTCCTGACTGGAAAAAAGGGGTTGGGCGTCACAATCTGGAAGGGGAAAGGGGACCGTCAGGACTGCAGCATCTACCATGGTATAATCCAATGTACCAGTCAAGGCGCTTGCCCATATGCTGCTGATGCGGATCTGCAGTCATCTGCTGAAGCACCGGAGACCTGAACAGTCAGGGTTCATGCCCGGTAAGTCAACAATTGGCCAGATCCTAGTGCTTTGTGTACTGATGAAATGTCGATGTGAATTTTGACAAGGGATGCTTGCAGCCTATGTTGATCTCAAGAAGGGATTTGATTCAGTGTATCAAGGGACATTCTGGGATCTTCTGTGTCTCTGTAAGATTCCTGCAAGAATTATTGGCCTATTAACTGATCTGTACTCCAGGACTGTGAGTGTTGTGAAGTGTGAGGGAGTGTCTCGCTTATTCCCTGTGATTACAGGAGTGAGGCAGGAATGTGTGCTTATGCCATCACTTTTCAGCACATGCATGGATTGGGTACTAGGCACAGTTGTGGAACAAAGTCACTATGGAATGTATGTTGATAATACACCAGTCCCTTGATATAAGAGAGTTATGTTCATAGAAAATGGCTCATAAATCGAAAATAGAGCCATTTTTCCCATACACTTCCATTATATAAGGTGAAATATGTTTCTGCAACAAAAAATGATTTTCCTGTGTTATTATAATGTACATATATATTTCCAACTGGTTTGGTTATCATTGCAGTTATCATAGCTGTGGCAGCAGACATGCATCAGTGTTACCAATGATTGTTAGCATGAAAAAGGGTGTCATTCTCGTTTGTTAAGCTTGTGACAGTTTTCTTTGATACAACTGTTTGTAAGCAGTGATTGCATTTTGAATAACATGTTCGAATTTTAAGCTTCTTTCACAGTTAGGGTCATTGTCAACAATTTTCTGGATACCATTTTCAAAGTCATAGAAAGTGTCAACCACAGGTGAGACACAGCTGTGTTGTGGTGTATTGTCCTCTGCTCCCTTCCCCTCTATTGCTCATTGTTGTTTTATTGCCAAAACAGCAAGCTTCGTTTCTAGGCTGCTGGTTTTCCTAGTTTTTTTGAGTTTGTCATAACACTTGATTAAACTTGTGCTACACTTGCCTCACTTTTTGTACTGTTGTAATTACTAATGAGCTTAAAAATTGCAATAACTGTGACAGTCACTGCATGGTAAAAGTTCAATTAAGTGTTCTGACAAATGCAAAAAAGGTCATTTCGTTCATAACTTCAAATTTTCCATTCGTAAATCTGTAATAAAGACCTAATTATTTTATTTATGTTTTCAAAAATTTATAAATAGAGTGTTCATAAATCAAGGGACTGGTGTACTGAAACTACAGATCTTGTTTTTGCCAATGATGCAGTAATCTTTGCCAAGTCACTGGAGGTTTTGGTAATGGCTCTAGAGCAGTGGTTCTTAACCTGGGGTACCTGTACCCCCAGGGGGTACGAAAGCTTAAAGTTGGGGGTACGAGACATGCTAGCTAGCGGCAGGTAGCCAGTTTATTGCTGTATTTACAATGGGACTAAAATATATATAGTGTTTTCTTCTACAATTGTCTTTTTTTTTTCACATTTACCGTGTGTGTGTGTGTGTGAGAGAGAGAGAGAGAACACTCCTCTTCTTCCTCTCTCCTGTTATAAGTTCAGCAGTTCAGTTTCAGCAGTTTTTAATAGTATTAATTTTTGACAGGGGGTACGAAAAAATTGTATGAGATATCAAGGGGTACGGGCACTAAAAAAGGTTAAGAACCACTGCTCTAGAGGCACTACACAAGGAGGCAAAGCCCTTGGGACTTAAGGCTTCTTGGCTCAAGACCAAGGTTCAGGTGTTTGGAGGTTTACTGGATGAAACAGTACAGTCTGTCCATGCATGTGGCAAGGACATTGAGATATTGAAAAACTTCACATACATTGGTAGTGTAGTGCATAACTATGGTGGGTTGAGCCAGGAAGTTGTATGGTGGACTGGCTTTATAGACTCGCACAACATGAGTATTTAGCATTGTCAATACCTGTGCAGCCAGATGAAGATTTGGATCTTCAAGTTGCTGGTGATCCCTGTTTTACTCTATGGTTGTAAGACATGGACACAACCCAATCTGAAGAGGTAAATTGATGTCTTTGGTACTAGATGCCTTCACAGGATCATGGGATACCACTGGTATGACTTTGTGTCAAATCAGCAATTGTTTTGTGAGACTGATTTGAGGCCTATTACCAGCATAGTCTGTCAAAGCTAACTGTTGCCATATGAGCATGTGGCATGCTATGCAGAAGCTGATCCTACTTATTGTGTTGTTTCCAAAAGGGATAACCCAGCATGGAGGAGGCCAAGGGGATGCCCGCCGAACTCATGGCTACTGCAAGTCAATGGCTCCTGCTGGGAGTTACTCTGTATGGGAAGGGAGCCAGTGTTAATTAACGACTCACAAGCTATGACCGCCAGGAGTGGTGTCATAGGCTAGGCAAGCTGATGCACCCCACAGCGTATATCCCTTATGATTGATTGATTGATTGATTATTGTTTTTTCAAGATAACAATAATTTCACTAAATATTCATTCATATAATTTATGAGAAAATCTATGCATGTTTGTCATTGGAATCAGTACATTTTTAAATATGAATTAGGTTGCTTGAAAAGAGCAATAATATTGACAGTTATTTCATATAGGAAATCCATTGCTATAAATGTTTATCTCTGCTTGATTTGAAAATGAAATTTTGTCATATATTTTACATTTTATTCTAATGCTCTCCCCTTATCATGTGTCTTTAGATATATGTCTAGTGTTTATATATTTTTGTTTTATTCATTAGGACACATTTTGAAGTAATTTCAGAATATTCCTCAGTCACACTTTTTAGGTTTTATTTTAGTGCTGATTGAATTTCCCTTGAGTTTCTTTTCTGTAGTTTTTTACTGAAGTTAAAGAGTTTCCATAAAAATGTTTCTTGTACTTACCGTGCACTCATCCTCACTGCAGCTCCATTATTGGAATAAATCTACATCAGTCCAAGTTGTTTCTCGTATTTATTTGTTTGTTTTATATATAAGAGGGGGAAACCAGCCAAGGATAACAAAAACAATGAAAACGAAGAAATCCACTATTATTGCCAGTCCCCCAAAAGGAAAAAAATTAGCTTAAAGTCAGGGATGAATCTTGAAATCTCCTTCTTCAATAGGGTCAAGTCATAGAAAGGCAGGGAGTTTTAGAATTAGTTGATATATTGTAATTGCAGCATAATTTTGTTACTTAGGGTCATCATGGAAAATTATTTGAATTTTGCACTAGCAGCTTTCAACTGTAGGGAATGGCATAGATATTGAACATAATTTCTTGAAACAGAATGAGGGCAAGTGGACAAGAGATGTGCAAGTGAAGATGTTTGCTGAACGACTGGCATATGAAACGCTGGTGTTGAGCCAGCTAGCTCAAGTAATGCAGGTCACCCAGCGCCCAAGTATGTATGAGGCGTCAGCTAAGTTGCAGGAACTGGTTGAAGCACATCGCAAGCTCTCTTTCTTGGAAAAGAAGCTCACCAACCCAGATTTTGACATGGACACCCTCTCACCACTTGATTTCTACACTAGTCTTTTGGCGGAGAAACTGGTTGTGCAGGGGGAGGTTGTTAATCCTTCATCCCGGCGTGCACCTTCCTCACCCCCTCCTGTCCTTGGGGAAACCTGTCGCGACTTGCAGGTGCGGCTGCTGGAGAGAGAAAGGAATCTGGCCAGCTTGTTGACACGCTATAAAGAAGAGAAGCTACACCACATAGCTGTAGTCATGGCCAGGGAAACTATTACAGGTGAGACACTTACCAGTTCATATTTCTTGGTTTTGCTGATAAAATGTTTTTTAGGATAATAGATCATAATGAAGTGAGATAGGGATGTGGGATATAGCACTGAGGCGTGGACTAAACTTCAGTTAGAAAATCATTGAAATAAAAAATATGGCAGTGATTCCATGAGGTGCTGCAACAGCTTAGGTCATATGGCACCTATACGATTAATGGGAGAAAGCTACATCCACTGAGCAACTAGATTTGGCAAGGATTCAAACTCAGGCCACCTACATGCACCAAAGGCCCAAGATGAGGCACCTTAACCAACTATGCCACCCAGCCCCCTCTCTAAAATGAGGATAGTAAGATTGATTTGTTTGTGAAAATTTTCATGTATACTTGCAGGCACTGGACCAGGCCAGGATGACACAGTGCTGGTTGAGGAAGTCAGGATGCGGCAAGTATGGACGCTGGCCCAAGATCTGGTTAGTCAAGAACTGGCCAATACTGAAGCTGGCCAGTCTCTGCTACGACTGTCCCACCTGCTGTCTCCTGATGGCCCTCCTCCTACATCTGCAGTTCCTTGGCCCACTGCAGCTTCTTTGGAGCATTGTCACCGAGCTGCTGAGGAATCCTTGAGGCAGGAGATGGAAGAAGCTGTCTTCACCCTCAGTAATAAATATGAGGCTGTTTTGGCACGGCACAGGGCTGGAGATACTGATGTCCTTCAGTCAGTTTCAACAACCATGGATACCTTATTGGCTGAATTTGCAGCAGTTGCAGCTCAAAAGGCTGTAATTGATGGACAGCTGGCAGTGGTGCAGGGAGAAGGGGGAGAGGCAGTACCAGAGGCCTTAGCCATAGTGGAAGATGTGAAGGACACAGTAGGCTCAGCTAGTGATGTAGTGGCCAGTGAAGCACACTTGCTCATGTTCCTGGGAGGGCGAGACTCTTCCCTGGAAAGCCTGGTCCAGCCAGCCCTTGACCAAGCAGAATTCACCTTCATGTACAACAAGGCCACCATGCAGGGTGCTGCTGAGGTGGCCAAGCTGCTTCAAGAGGTAGCTAATGCTCAGGCCAGTCTAGATGTCAAAGATACATCCTTTTCATCCAAATCCTCTACTGCTTCCATTTGTACTACGACTACCACCACCACCACCACCACCCCTTCCAGCACTACCCTAACCACATCTAAAGATGGATCAGGGGAGGCTTCTGCAGTGCTCAGTGTTGGTGCAACCTCCTCTGCACCCAAGACACCTTCATCTCCCAAGGTGAGGAGGAAGAGTGAGGGCCGCCGGTCATCACGACGCTCATCAGATGTCACCGGGATGGCCGAAGGCTGCCGCCAGTGTGAGGAACTCAGGCAGGAGGTAGCCAAACTGAAGCGGAGTGTGGACCTTCGACGTGCCAGGGAGCGGGAGGTAGAATGTAAGCAGTGCCTCACCCACCTGGCCAACATCAAGGTACATCGTGTGAGTTTCTTTGAGCACAGAGGAAATAATAAATGGATTGCATGTTTTATGTTAGAAATATAGAGTAAGGAATTATCTAAGTACCTATTTTGTGTTTTTGACTGCCACATTTTTACTTGGAAAATTATTTGTTCAGAAAAGAGTTAGTATAGTATATCAGAGAAAATTGTTCATACTATGTACTGTAATAGATACTTTGGTGTTATATGGTGGATTCTAATTAAGGTTTTCTCATAGGCCTTGGAAGAAGAGCATCAGGCTGCTGTGGCAGCTCTAAAGGCCCAGCATCAGCAGGAGTTGGCCCGTGTAGGAATGCTGGAGGAGTCCTCGGGAGGCCCTGTTTCCACCACTGATGGAGAGTTGACAGAGCTGCAGAGACGGCTCAGCCTGCTGGAGGAGGGCTATGAGGCCCAGATCACTGCCCTTAAGCACCAGTATGAGGAGGCGCTGGGCAGCCAGCCAGACCTTTGTGAGGAAAAAGTCCGTCAGAGATACCAACTGGAGATAGAGCACTTGAGAGTGAGTCTTCATCTTTCTGTTGTTCATTGGGCACTGGATTTTTCTGTTATTCATTACTTTTTTTCTCTGGTCAGGAAACTAACTCAAATGGGCAATTATTTCTCTCAAAGCCATTCATGATGATACTTAATTTTAGAATATCTGGATTTGTAGTTATTTTATTGTATTTCAAATGATGTGGAGTGAAAGTCATAAAAAACTATTCTATGATGTGTTGGATTGCTCTGCATTATGCTCAGAGGATCTTTTCTAATTTTTGTAACAAAATTGTTTTATCTTGTTTATTGATTTTCCCTATATTACACAGTTAATAGACAGACTGAAGTTTGTTTGAGCTCTAGTATAAGTAATCAGTGTTTCATAAAGTATGATGTATATTTGGTCCCATTTCCCTACATGTGTGTGTTTTGTGTTAGATTTCAGCATTGTGTAGAGTGGACTCCCTACTTGATGAAGCAGTTTTTTCTACCAATAGTTTTATTTTAACAAAAGTGACATCTGTCATCCTTTTTTTGTGGCAGCTGTCATTGCCTAAAGCTGACTCTGATGTGTATCTGCTTTGCTTTCTTCCTCTCCCCTCTATAACATCCTCCCCACTCTCATTCTTCTTGTGTCTCCTTCATTCTCTCTCTCTCTCTCTCTCTCTCTCTCTCTCTCTCTCTCTCTCTCTCTCTCTCTCTCTCTCTCTCTCTCTCTCTCTCTCTCTCTCTCTCTCTCATACATATCTTGCCTATGAAAAGGGATGATGATGAATGTAATTTTGTTCAAAATGTGAGGTGTCTATAGAACCAAAAGACTGAATTCACCAAAAACCATCATTTTGAGATATGAGCTTCTAAAGTTCTGTAGTTTTATATTGACTGCTATATTGTCAAAAATAATAATATGTAAACATTCTACATCATATTAAACCTGTGGAAAAATTCTTGCATAAATAAGTAAAGTAAACCATGGTATCTTCACAA
Source organism: Callinectes sapidus (assembly GCA_020233015.1). Taxonomy (NCBI): domain Eukaryota; kingdom Metazoa; phylum Arthropoda; class Malacostraca; order Decapoda; family Portunidae; genus Callinectes; species Callinectes sapidus. The sequence goes on along the minus strand of CM035197.1, from coordinate 17,617,181 downwards.
TTACATTAATAGTATAATACATACACACAGACTACATAGTGTAAAGGCTGTCTTACCATTAGAATTTAAACTTATTGCAAATATCAGCATTTTTAGTCTTTATTTCCAGGAAATCTTAATTATCATAGAGAAAGAGAGAGAAAGGGTGGACCTTAATGGAGAGGACAGGGTATGAGAAATGTAAAAACAACGAATGCAGATAGGGAGTGTATACATTCAGTGGAGCTGAGAAAGGAGATGTGGTTTAATTGTAACCTCATATGATTTATGTTCTATGGTATTTTCCTATTGAAATTCCTTGAGCTGACATGTCACTGTGAATAGAAAAGTTAGGAAGAGTGCTTCATCAAATAAGGAGCCATCTCTACATTATGACACATGGTTTTGTTAATGTTGTGCTGGTGTGTCAACCAAAACCTACACTTACATAGATCACCCACCACTCAAGCCTCTCTTGATCATATCTTGTAGGGTCTGTGTGAGAAGGGTCTTGGTGCCATGGAGAATTCCCACAAGAGGATGTTGATGGAGATGGAAGAGAAACACTGCCGAGAGTTAGCTGCCCTCCAGGCTGAGAAGGAGCAAGCCTTGGCGGAAGAGACTCAGGTGGGGAGTCATGATTTCTTGGTGTTAGTCTGGCTGTAAAATATGAGTCAGTCACAATGTATCTGTTGTTATTATTGTTATTGTTGTTGGTGGTGGTGGTGGTGGTGGCATTGTTATAACGATTGTCATTGTTTTTCTTTATTTGCATCATTATTAGCTGCATTATAATGTTTTTATTTTGTGTGATTGTTCCATTAGTATATATTTTTTTCAACATTCCCCCAGGCCACCCTCGCTGCCCTGGATGCCATGAGGAAGGCCCATGAGTCTGAGGTCCAGCGGGAAATTGCAAAGTTCAAGGAAGAATTCATTCGCAAGATGCAGTCCAGCCATGACCTCACTGCCATTCATAAAGAGCATGAGGCTGAGATGGAAGACATCCGCCGGGAGATTCTTTCTCTCTCCCAGAAGTACTCGGTGAAGTGTCTTGAGTCAGCTTCCCTTGAAGAAAAGTTAGATGCTCTCACACGCCAGTTAGCTGATGTCAACAAACAGCTTTTTGACCTGCAAGCAAGGAACAAGCAGCTCAAGACTCACCTCTCAGCTCAAGTGTCTCAGCTGCAGGTATGAGGAAAACATAAGTATTATTATATTTAGAAGCTATGTATCTTTGCCATGCACTTAATGTTCTTATTCTAAAGTGCTTTGTTCTCTTTAAGAGTATTTTCAAAGGCCAAAAGAGATGGTAAGATATGTTCTCAAGAATATTTTTCTTCTTGTTAATGTAGAGATGTCAATCTGTCAATAGAACAATGAAAACTATCTTAAAAACTTGTATAACATTATCTGCATTCTTTTGATGATAATGAAGGTATGGTTAGAAATGTTTTAGGGTATGGTCTTAGATATACTGAAACTTCTAATTTTCTGTACAGGCTGAAGGAAAACGGGATGCAGAGACCCAGCTGAAATTGTGTGAGGCAGAATTAGGTCTTATGAAGGAGGAGGTGGCCAGACTTACACAGCAGCTCCACCAAACACAGACAGTAAGTCCTTGTAACAGTTTGCTGTACTGTTAATGTGGAGTTTTGGCAAAGTGTTGGGATGTTGTGTCTTGGGATACAGTGGAGTCTTGAGATGTGTCTGACTGTTGAAGAGTAGAGTGGAGTGTAGTGTGGTGGTGGATATAGAGCAAAGACTGCTTCTGGATGTGATAGTGATGATGATAATGAAAGGTGGGCATAGTGACAGCTGTATTCATGTAATATAAATAATTAGTATAGTAAAAACTCATTGATTTGGACTTCATATGTCTTAGATTTGATTTGAAGAACTTTTCTTTTGCCATTTTGATTTTGGAAATATATTTTGATGGGAATTATATTATGATATAACAAAGAGATCATTTTTTTCTAGTAATTTTCACAACTGTCTCTCAATAGCACCTCGAGTACCAAGTAAATGTGTGTGCTGTAACATTTTTTCATTTCATAAATTTTAACTTGGGCATTTCGATTATAGATTGATGGAAATTATATACCTGTAGATCACAGTACAAAAAACAATAGAATGAGTCCAAAACAATGAAAATTGATATCATGAATATAATAAAAGGTAGTTGTTCTAGTCACCTTGATAAGCATTGTTTAAAATTGTAGAAAATAATAATTCATGATTATGAAATCTATACATTTTCTCCATTTTTTCATAATTCTTTATCATTATTTGTTTTTGCTTTACTTAGGTTTTGAATGATGACTGATCTTTCCCTTAATGGTTCTCCAAATTTTCTTTCCAAATATTTTCATAGAATGCTATTCTGTGATATATTTTAACAAACTAATTTGTGTTGTGTTGTCCTGCTGAAAGCTTCTCCCTGATTTAGCAGAATGTATTGTGTGTGATTTTCTGAGTTACCTGTGTTACTGAAGCAGTGTGATTCTGTGCCATGCATTGTGTTTGCTTTTACTGAGAAAATTTTGCAGTGTGTAGATAGAAGAGTTTTATGTAGTTGTTGTGACTTATTGTGTTGTTTTCATTAAGAGAGAGAGAGAGAGAGTGTGTGTGTGTGTGTGTTTGTAGTGTTAAAAATGTTCATCTGAGGATATAGTGTATGATATGAAAAAATAACATTGGGGTAGAAGCTCCCAGCAACATGGAGAGAGTAACAGGTATTGAAGAAAGATATTGTCGAATGCTTTGGTGTGCAAGGTAGTGACAAACAGGGCAGGCATTGCATCATCAGTGGAGCTGGTGGTTTTACTGGAGGTGAGAGGTGGAATAGGTGCTGAGGTGTTGTTGCTACAGCATGAGAGTGATCTGGGAGAGCTGTGCCGCCAGCTGGGCCAATTCTTAAAGGCCGAGCGACAGCTGAGGACAGATGAGGTGGCATCACTTAGGGACAAACTGGAGGCCATTCTTGTCACCGCTGCTGCAATGCAAGGTAACACAGATTGCCACTGTGACAGCCACCACTATGAAAACACATGGAATATCTTGATCAAGACATTACTGTAGAAACAATATTAAAGATTATCCAATATTACATTACCACAAGGCTTTTTACCTAAACACATGGCTGCTATAACTTAGCCCACTATTCACACCAAATGTTCTCCATAATATAGAAACAACAGCATTTGCCACAACATTCTCACCATCCAACATAGTGTTGCAGAACACTACACCTACAGTAGTGTTCAGTTTTATCATACTTGAGATAACAGTCATTGCTGAATAATCCATACACTCTTGTAACATAATATTTTCATTAGGAACAATATAATTTATAAAAAGATACAAAATTTAATCATGGTAAGGTCACTCATAGCAGTAACACAGATTCTGCAATTGTGGTTTCATTCATACCATTGGTTTTTGTACAACAAAGTTAGAGAATTACAACACTATTCATAATTTCTAATCCATAATTTGTGAACCAATCATGCACAGCATTGTCACTACAGCAGTCATGATATGTTACACAACAGACCAGTACAGCAGTCACCAAGTTTATTTCAAGCAAAGTGAACAAAGTAAATAAGACACATCATAATTCTAGGTGTGACATATTAATGCACAAAAGGCTGACTGGATAGACTAGAAAAGATGATGGATGTGTAAAGACAGAGTATTGAAATTTCACAAGCTAGTAATATACTGTTAGTAAAATTTCACATCCCAATTCTTGAAAGCTTTAGATGAGTTAAACACTCTTTGTATTCTTACATTTGGTATTATACACCTTTACATTGAGCTTAGGTTGTGTCATTTTAACAAGTTTATTTGCTCACATGAATACACATGTACTCAGTCCTTCAAGACATTTGCCTATTTTTTAACCCTTGCATTCTGGTATCATTAAGGACACCATTTAATGGGGGAAGGAACAAAACATGGATAAATTTTCTTTGCATGTTAAGAAAGAAAGGTTAATATAAAACATTCTTGGTAACTGTGCCATGCTCAAACTTCAGTGCAAACTATGTATTCTTCTTTGTCTTGTTAAAGGAAAAGCGTAAAACAATTGAGGTGATTTGTCTTCTTGTACATCATTGATACCTTGTTGCATATTGGTCTTGTTTACTTGTTATTCCTCTGAGAGATCAGGTGTGGAAGATCTTTATCCAAACATCTTACATTCATTGGAATGTAAGAGAATTTATCTTTTGAACTGCTTTTTACAAGGAAAATACATTTTTGGGTTATTGCTATTTATTGAAACAACTTTTCATATGAAATTGTTGTTACAAATAATGAAATGTATGTTTGGATGAAAGTGAATCTATTGTAAAGCACACCATAAATATGATATACTCTGGTATATTGTTGTGGTGTTCTTGGTATGCCTTTTTCGTTTGTGGTTGGTGGCATGTCATGGGAACTCATTCTCCTTGGTATATGCTTGCTCTTTGGTCATGGGGGTGATGGATTTCCTTCTTTGGTCTGCATTTTGTTGTTCTAGGTCTCAAAAAATGTGTTCATATTTATATTTAGTATTTTGTTTTAATGTAACTGAGAAATTAAGAAAATGATACACATTAAATACAGTCTGAAAAACCTGATAATTAATGATTCAGAATTTTAAAGATTCTAAAATTATATCTGTTTATAAGTACTATGTAATGAGTGGAGAGAGAGAGAGAGAGAGAGAGAGAGAGAGAGAGAGAGAGAGAGAGAGAGAGAGAGAGAGAGAGAGAGAGAGAGAGAGAGAGAGAGAGAGAGAGAGAGAGAGAGACTGTATACCCATAGCTGTACTTGGTCAACTGTGTTGTAAAGGATATTAATTAAGCTTGTATTTGTTTTGTTCAGCTCATTCTCAGTACATATAGATGCTCCTTATTCTTTCCATCTATTCCAACTATCGGTATTTTATTTATCTGTTTGTGTGTGTGTGTGTGTGTGTGTGTGAGTGAGAGAGAGAGAGGGAGGGAGAGAGAGGTATGTAGTGATGTGTATATGTTGTAATTATTCCTGTACAGTGTTTGTTAAATTGCACCATATGTATTGCCTTCTTGAGCATGTGCATGGCATTATTACTGTTATTACTATATATAACTTTTAAAGCATGCTGTGTTGAATGTTTCTATCACAAGTCATTCTTTACATCCTCTAGTCATTGCAGTAAATCTTTGCTTGTGCACAACATTGGCTTTCCTCTCTATGATAGTAAACTTACATGATTTTAGCTTCATACATGCTAAGAAAGTATTAAATTTGCAGCTTAGCCTTGCATGAAGTCATAGTTCCTTTGCTTATTCCTTTTTTTCCTATTCATTAGCAGACTGGATTAATGTTGGAAAGTATTTCAAACACCAAACACAAATTTAGTTGTGATTTCTTTTAGACATTGATCAGTCTCCCATTCACAGATACATTTTTAATGCTGTCCTTAACCATGGTTTGATAGTCAAATATTTACTAACTGTCAGCCCTTAACCCCTTCAGTTAACTTCAATGGATGTGTACACTAGTCTTTCAGATTTCTCTTGTAATTATTATTAATTGTTTGATAATTAACTTGTCTTATGAATGCAAATAAAAATTCACTTTATATTCATTTGTATGTCTTCAATTTATTAATTTTGCGAGATCACTTAGACCACTTAAAAGAACCATATTATTTTTCTCATAAAATGTTATCTTACTTTTGTATGTTGAGTTATTATTTCCTGATATGTGATGAGCCATTCTCTGTAGAACAATGGAGGACGGGGGAGTCGGGGGGCCCAGAGGAGGGAGGCAAACACCCCCCCACTCGAGGAACACCCACTCCGCCCCTCAACCGTTCCAGCAAGGGTGAGTCAGCTGAAGTCTACTGTAGAAAATGCTGAATGATCATGACTTATACATATACTTGAAAATGTGCGTAATAAAAGTACAGGTATCTCTTTATTTACATGTGTCTGTTTTACATGTTTTTGAATTTATGTGAGGTCAAAAATCCAAACCAAATTTTAATTTACATTTTTTTTCCACATAACCTCGATATTTCACTGAGTGGCCAACAGATGTCTCACGCAAGTTCCTGTGCACTACCCAAATTCAAATAGGAATGTACACAGTTTTTTGGCTCTTTGACAGGGTGAGCTCTTCTCTTCACAGATGACAAATGTTTACTGACATGATGTGATGAGTCGGAGTTGGCATCAGCATCATGTTTACAACAGCACACTGTTGTAAACATGACACCGACGCCATCTCTGACCATGTCACTTAGTAAATATTTGTTATCTGTGGTTAGAGGAGCTCACCCTGTCAAGAACCCAATAAATTGTGTACATTCCTATTTGAATACTATATATATATATATATATATATATATATATATATATATATATATATATACAGTACTCATCAAAAATATGCGACCAGCTACTTACAACCACCACATCAAAGTGTCACAATAGTAATCAAATCAAAAACAATATTTTCTGTTGGTCCACCCTTCCTCTTAATGACACTTTTCAGTCAATTTGGAAGAGATAAAGCCAGGTTCCTGAAGGTATCTGCCTGTATATTCTCCCAACATTCACGTATTGCTACTATCTAGATGTGGAATCGAACTCACGTCTCTTCCCCATAAATCCTTCTTTATGATGACCCATAAGTTTTCTATTGGGTTTATATTAGGACTGTTACCTGGCTAGTCATCAATAAAGGGTACCTCACGATCTCTGAGCCACTGTGTCACAGATTTGGCAGTGTGGGTTGGTGCACCATCATGCTGCAATATCTTGGCTCTGCACATGTCTAAAGATTCTGGCAGATGGTCAGCTAAGAGCTCTAAATACACATTTGCATTCACTTTGAGGTTCTTAGGAAGTACCATTAACTTGCCAAATCCAAGGCCAGAAAAGCAGCCCCAAACCATTAGTGAATCTGGGTGCTTCACTGTGCTTTCGAGGTAGCGGGGGTCGAGAGGATCACTGCCACAGCAGTGGTACACTCCAGCAATCCGGTTACAAGTCACATTAAAAGGGGCCTCATCTGACCATAACACTGACAGCCAATCATCATCACTCCACTGTTCATATTTATGAGCAAATTTGATTCGTTTACCGTTCTGCACTTTCGTAAGAAGCTTCTTGGTTAGCTTGTGGCTCCTGAATCCCAACTCATTTGAAGCGAAGTGATATTGTTCGTACAGACATCCCTTGGAAGGCCCCAACATTTTGTTCCTTCACCCTCCTTGCTGTGATTGAAGCTGTGGCCTCTACTGTTCATTTCAAAATGTTTGTAGCACATTTTGAGATCTTTCGTGGACAGCCAAAGCAAGGTCTCTTCTGTGGTAGTTCATCACTGCCACCCTCACAAAACAGGTGCGAGCACTTCTTCACACTAGTACGCCCCACACCAGTAAGTTGGCAGATATCGGTTATTGTATGGCCTCCCTCCTTTAAACCAATTATCCTAGCAACGGTCACACTAGTCAGATCCTTAGAGTTTGACATAGTATGGTGATAATGCACTCGAAACCACTAAAAAGTTACGTGAAGCAAAGTCGATTTTGGAAGCAACACGCAACAGACAGTCTCTCCATGTGACTACCAGAGGCACACTTCCTCAGGCCTGCATTGACCAGCTTGTAGTGTCGGAATACTCTGAGTTTATAGGGTGGTTGTGAACTTTTGTTCAATATCACTTCACCCTCATAAACACCATCCTATTTTTCATCATAAATACACAACTGCGTAGAAAGGTTATCACATATTTTTGGCAAGTACTGTATATATATATATATATATATATATATATATATATATATATATATATATATATATATATATATATATATATTATACAGTGGTACCTCTTGATCTGAATACCCTTTGACTCGAACACTTCCGAATCCAAACACATTTGGCGAACAAATTTTTACCTCCAATCCAAACACGGCCTCTCAATTCGAACACAAACACACATGAAGGCCAGCAGCGCCACCTACCCACCAGTCAGCCGGTCTTGCTTGCACTTCTCCACCGGGAACACCTCTCTATTGCGACTCGTGAATGGCTTTCAAGTCACTCCGACCCCCAAGCCTGGTCACTTCCTACTTACCTCCCAAGTCAATGCGGCCTTCTACTCTGGTCACTGGCAAACTTATTTACTAATGAAGATATATTTAACACTTTAAACAACCAATGAAGAATGAATGGTTAAAAATCATTGTCATTTGTGCAAACTACAATAATACAACAATTTAAGAGTTTTGTACAATAATTTATACTTTTCTTGAAATCATTCCTGTTGGAAATGATGCTGCGAGAATATATTCTACTTGATGAGAGAGAGAGAGAGAGAGGGGTGGGGGGGGATGGTGAGTGGCTGGAGGAAGGAGGGAGTAGGGGTGGGGGCAGCCTACTCGGTCTGTTTGTGTATCAAATGGGAATGGATAGGGATGGAGTGAGGGGGAGGGGAAGAATACTACGGGATCTGTGCCTGTATTTAGTGCATAAGAGGGAGACGGGAACCCAGGGGAGGCCTGTTTAGTCTTCATTGGGACTCAGGAGTTTCACACCGAAGTAAATAAGTCTTTTGTTATGCCTGTTTTTCTACACATTTCATGTGTGTGTTTACTTTATATCCTCAAAATGTGAACGATGTCTATAAATTACGATGAGATGAGGGGAAAACAAAGTGCCAATATTTTAAATCATGTTGCCACTCTGGTAGGCCAGGACCAATTTTATTTTTTCCCATTACTTAACAATGGCTATTGTGTTTTTAGCTATTGTGGCAATGTTAAGGGACCAATTTCTCGCAATAGCTGGGAGTTGAGTACAGTATTTTTTATTTAAAATAAACTGGAATGGATTAAATGTTTTTACATTAATTTCAATGGTAAAAATTGTTTCCTAATACAAAATTTTTTGCAATTCAAACAACCAAAAAGAACGAATTAAGTTCGAATCAAGAGGTACCACTGTGTATATATATATATATATATATATATATATATATATATATATATATATATATATATATATATATATATATATAATTTGATTCATGTTGCTTTTCTTTTCCACAACCTATTCAAGAGAGGTGCCTGTACTAACTTCTGTTCATAATAAATACAGATATACTACTATATTTTGCTACTTTCACTATGGATATCACTTGTGGGATGTTCATCAGGCTAAAGTGAAGTTTTGAATATAATGACATTGTTGATGTTTATGGTGATGATTGTCTGGAGATCCACAAGTGACATACATAAGAAGATTCACCTCATCTCTGGTTTTCCTCTTCACAGAGTTGATAAGATCTCCAAGCTGTCCTCGATTAACTGGAGTTTCGTCTTTTTTATCGGGTGGCCCCTGGCAGGGGGGGACAGGGCCACCGACACCCCCTGCCCCAACCCCAGATCTACCCTCTCCCCTAGCAGGGATGGTGGCCACTCGCAAGAAAGTATTCGAGACACGACACGCTCTCATGGAGCCGCTGTAGAGGACTTCTTGGGAGACATTGTTGAAGAAGAGACATCAGGATGCATGGCAGGAAAGGAGACAGTGCCACTACTTTCCCGTCGCAACAGTGTGGCACGCTGCTCAGGGGTGATGGAAGACATGAGGGAAGTGAACAGATTGAGGATACCAAGGAACCGTGCTGCCACTGATAATGAATTTGCTTCATTGATGGAGAGAATACAGGAGGAATGTATTCCAGCTTTATCTTCAAAAACTCCCTCCAGGAAGTCTTTGCCAGCAGGAGCCCTAAAGTCATACATGAGAGGCACACTTTCTTCAGTCAGGAGGAGTCATGGGAGCTCTGTTCCCCAGAGTTCACAAGACGACTCTGGAAAACCTGAGGGAGGGGTTAAGAGAAGTTCTCAGGGGTCAAATAAACAGCCTTCTCTTCAAAGAAAGAAAATTGTCCCTATAAAACCCAGCATTCCTCCAGTGTTGCTTAAGGCCAGAGGAGTGGATGCAACCATTCCAAAAGCTGAGGCTGAGACCTCCACAAACGATGCTGATAAGAAAACCCAGGAGAAGCAACAGTCCAAGAATACCATTGGTGGCTTATTGGAAAGGGAGGGAAGTCTAGGGGAAAAAACACTCAATCACTGTGGAAATCAGTGTAAGGGATGTCAATTGGTAGATTTATGGTTCACATTCTGGCATTTGCAGTTCAATGAAACAATGAATACTTCTGTCCCACTCACTCCCTCCTTTCAGCATACAGCTGAGTCAAAGAAAAGCACTCTGAATCAATAAATGTCTGGTAGATCAATTTGACAAGGAGTCTCAATCACACAGGTATTAATTGAAGACTTGTAAATAATGTAAACTTGTATATTTACAGAATAGCATTTGTTTTTACTTGTAGAATATTAACACACCTTCCCACCTGAAAGCCCAGGAACTCTAAATGTTATTACTTTAAGGTCATCTTCTTGTGAAGAAGGTCATGAGATTATAGATAACCAAATATCCCAGCCCACATGTATTTTGCTGAATTAATAGCTGTATTACCGTAGCAGACACACTTATTTTTTATTTGACATTAACATTTTTATTTCTAAATGTTAGCAAGAAAGTCACCTTGTTATTGGATCTTTGTTTCTCTCAGAAGTTTGCCCAGCAGTTTTGAGAGAAGCAACATCTCTCCACTATTTATTATCCTATTTATTTGGTTCATTTACGAACCATTAATAATTGTTTAGTCTTTTAACACATATAACCTTGTTAGTGATTTTGATGCCGTGCCTTGTCTTTTGTTGACTAAAGTGGTGGAGACTTTCCTTTATTATAACTGTAATTATCATTAATTTATTATTTCATTGTTTTTATTAATATTGTTATGAGATTGCTTCACTTACCCCAGTAACCTGCCCCTGTACAGCCACCAGTAATTTTATCAAAGGTTTATCAAAGTCTCTATATATTTTAAATAAATAATACAATATATTTTTTTATTATTTACTATACAGGTCAACATTGTTATAGATGAATATATAAAAATGAGGTGAGTATGGTGAATACACTACACTCATCTGTGTCTGAAGAGTTGCAAGTGTTTCTGCAAATCATTAACTTACACTGTACTGTATCATTTCTCTTCTAATGTTGGCCAGTCACCAGAGAAAGAACAAAAACCTCAACAAACTGATCACCTCTGAAAATTCTTCCATCAACAATATTCATTTATTAAAACATATTCTGTTATTCAGTTGACAGCAGTGTCCACAGCAAGAAGACTTAGTTTGAATAGCACCAATACTGTACATGAACAATGACAGCATCTTATCAATGAAGCTTGTCTGAGGTGTACAATAAAATAATAAAATTAAGCCATTTTTTACCTCTGCCAAGTGGAGACCAGACCACAGGATATGTGACATGAATACACTCCATACAAGTTACTAACAACAAAGATGACACTACATACTTCTTCATTACTTTATGCCATTCTTAATTGTCATGTTCTTGGTTCATAACCCATAGGCAAAGGAAACAGCACTGCACAAGCTTATCAAGTTGTCACTCTAGAGCAGCGGTTCCTAACCTGGGGGCACAAGGGATTTCCAAGGAGGAGTGTGACCCTCAGAAGAAAAGTAGAAATTTTTCCCGTTATGTGTTACTTTCTTGACATGAGCGTGGGTCAGTTCTATAAAGATGAGATTATAAAATGATGCAGAAGTATCATCATTACCAAACTCTTGTGCTTAAGACTCCTAGATATACCATTTTTCCTCTGTATTGATCCCCTCCCTGCCTTATGATAAACATGACACGGGGTGGTGGGGAAGAAATTAATGCATCCTGTACCTGTACACTTCACGTTCTTCACTGGTGAGCCAGTCAACTACACACATCCATGGTTAGTAATACTTGGATCCACGTATCTATCTATCGTTGCTATCAAGACCAAGTACAGAAACCGCCTGAACGTTGAAGGGGACTTACATTGTGCACTCTCAAATATTCAACCCCATATTAAAAATTTTGTTGCTAAGAAGCAGTGTCAAGTATCTCACTAATCATGTATGCATCTGACAGCACTGAAATTGTCAAATAACTCACAGATGTAATTCATGCTTAAAAAAAAAAATTAAAAGGCGTTATTTTTCTCTTTCCTTTTTAAATCTGGGTGTGAAAATTTTCAACATATGTAAAGGGGGGCACATAAAGGAAAAGAACTGTTCCCAGAGGAGGCATGGTAGTAGAAAGGTTAGGAACCACTGCTCTAGAGATTAATACTAAGGACAATATTAGGAATGCACTCTGAAAGGATGTGGAAAAAAATATTTTACTGTAATTACCATGGAAAAAAAGCAGGAAAGGACACATTGTCTTCCTTTCACTGAGAATGTTTGTGGATGAGCATAAATGAAACAAGTGAAGCAGAACAAAGCTTCGTTTTTAGCTTATCAGCATAAACATTGGCTAATCAGGAATTACCTATAACTACTGCTGATCTTTCCATCTCTGTTGCTCTGATTTGGCATCATCCTCAGCTCATAGTGACAGAAGTTCAATCACCTGCTTATTCTTTAACACAGGACCTGCCAGTCTTGAAGGGAGTATGCTGCAGTTCCATCATTCATTCATGGCCTCACTACAGGGAATTGTGTAGAAATAACTTTTCTCATAAATATTCCTCTTCTTCCATATGTATTGCTTGCAACATACAACAGGTGGATGCAGAATATATTGCTTATTATTGATTATACCACAGAATTAGGAGTATCCGTTCAAAAAAGTTCCAGAGCCAAAAAAAAGTAAGAGGAGAGTTACAAATATTAGTTCGAACTAACCTTGATACAATGTCATTACCACTCAAAACAGGGCAAGATGAAAAGGTTTGTATATACAAACCATTTAAAGTAAAAAATTTTGCACCAGACAAATTATGGCACATGCTGTCCCATACTATGTGAGGCTTGATCCTATCTTCAGACTGGCACATAAAATCCCACAAAATTTGTAAGTACTAGTAAACTGTACTTAATTAGAACTCCTTGATGTACTTAGTAACAGAACATGGTTTCTCTGAGTTGTACTATCAAGACCTTTGGTGGTAGCATATGAAACAGCTAAAACATATAAAACAGTAATAGTACTACAATTATATTTTTTTAGAATAATATATTCTTTGGCATTACTAAGTTAGTGGCAATCAAAGTTTTCTAATGTACTGGTGGACTCGGACTTGGCTACAGGGAGGAGGTGCTGCACTTCACACTCTTCACATTCACCTTGTAAGTAGCTTTCATCCTCATCCACATCATCATCTGGTTCATGGTTCAGGTCCTCCAAGTCTTGATCTGGGTCTGGGTCTAGATCCAGGTCGTGGTCGGTGTCATGGCCCCGGTCCTCACACCAGCATGGACATCGACCAGGAGGCACCCTTCCAAACATAAACTGATATGGGAACTGCTTGCTACTGTGGCCACCTGCAGTCCCCTGGCCAGCTGAAGAGTCACTGGTAGCTTGATGGCTCTGGGGGTCTTGTGTGGCAGGTGATCCATGCATGTTGAGGCAGTACATGACTCGAGGAAGCCAGGTTGTCCAAGGAAAGTGAGCAGCTGGATCATAGAGGTCAGTTCTTAGTCTGGCCAGCTGTTTTGTCACAATTTTATTTGTGTCCAAACCCTTCCCTCCAATGGTCTTTGGAGTCTGAGACCTTGACAGGAACGGTGTGTCACTACCCCAACCACCAAAAAGGATCTTATTTAGTTTATGAATAAATTTTGGGTCACTACTTGAGTTGAGGATCCGTGGAGGCCCAATATATGCCATGACCCGCTCCTCCAGACCCCGTGCCACTTCTGATGGGGAGCGGCTTTTGAGAGGGAAGAGGAAATGGAATTTGGAGAAGTGGTCCATCACGTGACAGATGTGCCGAAACTCACCATCGGGGCAATGCTGCATGTCAAGCAGGTCAACTTGAATGCTGCGCCCCAGCATCCGCCGGTCTACAGAACCCCAGCGTGGCAGCCTGCGGACACGGGACACTGGCTGAGGAGTAGGTTTTTGGGAGGGCTGCTTTGGTGGCTCCTTAATTGGCATGGGCATGGGAAGAGGCTGCATCTTGGAACAGCTGGGGCAGGTGCGGCAGAAGGCCTGGACATAACTCCTAGGGACACCATAGTATTCACGGTCTACCACCATTTTCACTTTCTTGTAGCCGGCATGCTGCACATTGTGGAGACTGGACACCAGGTGGTACAGTTGACTCACTGGCACCACACGTAGCAGCCCCGTTGTGCTCCCATCCCGACCTGCATGCACACATACACACATGCACACGCACGCATGCACACACACACACACACACACACACACATGAAAAAAAGACAATCATTACTTACTATGATATGAAGCATCTTCATTTTATGTAAATGGCTTAAATACGCCAACAAACTTTTAAAAATTTGCAAACATAAATATACATTTTTCAAAATGTATTGAGAGGATTCCTGTTGCATGATAAACCAATCTCAATGAATATAAATGAAACCTATGTATGCATGAGAAATCCCAGGTTTGATTCCTGTTAAAGCTCCCAGGGGCTGTTGTGCCACAGTGGCACCATGCATGTCTTGGGGACCAAAGGGTCCTCAGATGCATGGGTTAGAATCCAGCTACAGTCCAAGGATAGGAAGAGCATCTGCTTGGGATAATGTTTCCCAAATGCTAAAGCCAGCCCTTTTATTAGGCGTGTCACCTCAATATTTTAAAAACACATTTTGATGAGGAATGAGATACTGAAGTAACAAGTTAAGCAGATCACTATAAAGTGGGTTACACAGTATTTCAACTCTTCAATTCTAAACCATTATGATTCTTCACATAATACATTGCTTATTTCATATTTAATAGTAATAAACAGTGCCTGTCTCACCTTCCCGGGGTACCACCAATTCACCATGAAGGTCAAGCTCAGGTAGTGTCACCATCATCATCTTCTTCATGTTGAGCCAGAACTTGAGCCGAGGACTGATTGGTTTGCTGTCACGCAAATAATTAATGATGGAGTGCAGCTTCTCATCTGGCACCAACATGCTCTTCTTCCGAGCAATGAGGTGGGCAGCAAAGTCATCCATGTAGACTCGGTGATCCTCTTGGGTTTCAATGGTGGTGATGGTGGTGGTGACTTCACTGCCTGACCCAGGCTGCAAGGAGGCAGAAGAGGAAAGAAATGAAAAATGATGATGAATGAAACAGAAACAAGAGCAGAGATTTTTTAATAACGTTTGTGAATTTATATGAGGTTCAAAATCCAAACAAATGTTTGATTTATGTTTTTTCACTTATATGCAATATTTCATTAAATTGCCACCAGATGTCTCGGCCTATGGTGAGTAGTAGCTGTGGACATGTGATACTGTATCAAAGTTTGTGAACTATTTCAAATGATTTCCTCAGCCCTTGAGTAATGCTGCCTTATGATTGGCTGTTTTTCCTCATGATATCACAGTAGTGACACCAATTAATACTCTTAGGTGAGGTAGCATTCTTCACACACCAACCGCCACAAATCTTTGTGGATACCGAGGGCAGGCAGTGGCAGCAGTAGGGAGGAAGCCTGTGTGTGAACATTTGAGTACTAGATTTTATTTTAATATTAAATCAAACTTTTGCATTCGAGTATTAAAAAGTTTGACTATTGAGCCATTTGAGTATTGAGTGTCTACTGTATTTGATTTACGTTGTTTTTGTTTTCTGCGACCTCTTCAAGAACATAACTCTCATGTAAATCGAGAGGTACATATAAAATGTACTGTACACACGTATGCGTGTTTGGGTAGCATATAGGAACTCAAATGAAATATTTGGTGGCAATTCTATGAAATACCATATATAAATTAAAAAAGCGTAAATTAAACAAATTATATAAACATCTGTTTGGATTTTGGGCATCGCACAAATTCATAAAGACGTAAAAAAGAGGTACTTGTACCAGCTTTCAAAATATTAGATCTAAAGAAAAATAGTAGCATAGGTAATGAGTTACAATAAGATACTGTGCATGTAACATCACACCAAATGCTCACCATACCTACCAGAATCTCTCCTTCCAAGGTGATATCTGCAGTCTCATCAGTATCACGTATTTCACAAGTGCCATCCTCCTGCACCTCACACTCCACCTTTAGCTTCTTCCTGATGCCTCCCTCCTCATCCAGCCCTGAGGTGCTGGCCCGCTTGTGTGCACTAGTCATAGTTGAGCCTTGGCACACTGTGGTACCACACTCTCAGGTTCACTGTCAAAGTGTGTTGATCTGAAATACATGTTTCCATAATGAAGTATTGCAATTTATGATTGGCTGTTTTTCCTCATGATAGCACAGTAGTGACACCAATTAATACTCTTAGGTAAGGTAGCATTCTTCACACACCAACCACCACAAATCTTTGTGGATACCGAGGGCGGGCAGTGGCAGCAGTAGGGAGGAAGCCTGTGTGTGAACATTTGAGTAATTTATGTCAACTTGCCCTCCTAGGGAATAAACAGAATGCATTAAGTCAGGAGTAAGTAAAATTTATGAAAGTAAAGATATATGACCTTCAGTTGAGGACTTGTTAAGATACATGATCCTTTTTTATAAATTATATATATATATATATATATATATATATATATATATATATATATATATATATATATATATATATATATATATATATTTCATGTCACTTCAAGACAGAAGCATGGTAAGGTATATCAAATGCAGTATGGAATTAGTTGATGCATGAACCAGTACAACACACACCTATACATAACATAAAACATTAAAGTACATCTAGTACAAAATAGGAGATTGATCATTCTTTCCTAAAGAGGATGACATTCAGTACCTAGCTAGATGCTAATGATATGACATAGTAAACACATTAATTCAATTGATAGCAAATGAAGTATAAAATGGACAATAGCCCTCCATAAGACTAGTAGGTATATTTAAGTTGATGTGGAGTCTCATTCCTTGTCACAGTTAGATTTTTAATTTAATTGATTTTAATTCCAATTCTGAGAGAGAGAGA
>CM035197.1:17576754-17591158 GCA_020233015.1 Callinectes sapidus | reverse complement strand
CCGTTGGTATTGGCGCGGCACGTTTTTTTCCCAGTAGCACTCAAAAAAGTAATAAACAAAAATATTTATGAGTTACTTATCAGCCTCTAGTACTTTGTGGGGAGTCCTTTCCTCTTTAGGCAGCTCTCCAGGCGTCGAGGAACGGATTCAGCAAGTCTTTGGAGCATGGAAGGTTCCAAGTTGTCCCAGATGTCCTGAGTCTCCTTCACGAGCTGTGGCACAGTTGAGGTGTTTCGCCCTCATAGCCGTCGCTTTATGAGTCCCCAAAGATTTTCAATTGGGTTAAAGTCTGGACTATTACCAGGCCAGTCCTTTATGTAGTCCACTCCCACAAACTCAAACCATTCCTTGATTAATTTGGCCGTGTGTGCAGGGGCACCATCCTGCACGAACACTTCACTCTTGCACGCATCAAAGCAGTCCTCCAGATGGTCACACAACAGCTCCAAATAGCGTTCCTTATTAACTGTAATGTTTTTAGGCAACACCACAAGTTTACCCTTGCCATGATACCTGAAGGCACCCCATATCATAACACTATCAGGGTACTTTACTGTCCCCTGCGTGTACTTAGGGTGGTACGGATCTGCGCCTGGTCGCAGCCTCACCTTACCTCCTCGGTTCCCAGTGACATTAACTGTAGCTTCGTCACTCCACAATACACTCTTCCACTTCTCATTGTCCCACTTCAGGTACTTCTTACAAAACTGCACACGTTTTTGCCTCTGTTTCTCCGTGAGAATGGGTTTACGTCGTGGCGCCCGATGCTCATAGCAGAGGTCGTTCTTGAGGCGGCATTGGACTGTTCTGACAGACACCTGTTGTAGGAGTTTTGGGTTCTTTTCTTTCAGTTCTTTAGCTGTGATTCTAGGTTCAGCTTCCACCTGTCGCTGAAGCACCTTAAGAGTCCTCTTAGACACCTTCCTCTGTTTCCCAGCCCTCTTGACCTGGAGTGGTGGATCATCACCTCCTGCATCTCGACATTTTTTTGTCCATCTCTGGACACTGAGTAATGCTATGCCGGTCTGGATCGAAATATCCTTGTTGGACTTTCCTGCCACACAGAGTGATGATATAGCTGCAATTTGCTCCTTTCTCAGCTCTGGACCTCGTGGCATTATCCCAAAATGCAAGAAATACCACAGGTAGTAGAAGCACGAAAACCACGAGGGTCGCGTGACAAAAAAAACATCAGTGTACTCTCAATGAATCACCACGGGCAACTGACGCCTCCTTTCTCTGTGTGGGACTTATGCTCTGCCCACTCCACCACGTGCTAGCGCGCCAATACCATTGCCGTTTTCCTTAGGTGGATACAGGGGGTCCTTGATAATTCGTCACAGATATTGGCGCACGATTTTGGCGCCAAAACCAATGGCGCCGACTGTATATATATATATATATATATATATATATATATATATATATATATATATATATATATAGATAAATAGATAGATAGATAGATAGATAGATAGATATAGATAGATAGATATAGATGGATAGATAGATAGATGGATAGATAGATAGATATAGATATATGAGGCGCCTAGAGCCAGAGTAACGTAAGCGCCGAAACTAAAAAACGGAGAAAAAAGCGATCGAAGTTTTGCAACATTCGGAATGCAATATCTCCTCAATTAATTGAGATAGGAAGTAAGGCTTGGCTTCAAAATGTTCATTATTTAATATACTTTACAGCCTGTATCTGGGCATTCAGTGATTTAAAAGCATTCTGAAAGGATGATTGCTTTTTTATCGGTTTATTTGTGGGAAAAAATAAAAAAACACCAAATATTTTGAGAATCAAACATGCATGCATTGTTTGTTATTGTTATTATGTGTAGTTGTTTCAACATTATGTGGGTTATTGAGATTCACCACCACTGAAGCCTTTCTTGAGTGATATATTAATTCTATTAAGCAAAAACGTAAGCGACACTCGTGCACGTACTTCTTAATCTAAACACCTAATAAGGAGAGAATGATCAATGGTAAAAAAATAGCAATCCTTTTAATGCCAGAAAATGGAAACAAACATCTAACAAACTGAAAATAGTCCATTAGGATAACAGAACAGGAAAGAATAAGAAAATTATCCGGCAGGTGAGTACTGCAACGCGGCCTTGGGAGTATGCTAGATAGCCTATGATGGTTGATGATGCGTCCAGCTTCGTTAGGTTCTTGTACAGGGCGGCGACGCTTGACAGGCTTTTTACATACCTGCTTCTGTATGTAGGCATTCTGAAGTACAAAATTGCCAATGGCCCAAAATTCCCTGTGTATTAATGTAGCTATCGGCAATGTAATCTCATTATACCAGCCATCAGCACAGGGAGGCCCCATTACCCGCGCCTGTACTTGACGGCCTGTAGACCTGCTCATGTATGCCTCTCCCATATTCCTTCGTCTTTTAACAAAGTTCTTCTTCCACTCTGCAGGATTACGCATCCTTTTCCTTCCCCTAGAGGGTTCTGGCTCCTCAGGGGGCATGTTGTTGTCTGCCATAATGGCAAAATAATGGGTATTAGTGTACAAGGGCAGTGTCATACAGTTGTGGCGAGCTGGCGGAGGGTGGATAGGAGGTGTGAGGGAAGCGCGCGTCTGTCAGTCATGTCACGTGACGCGCATGGCATGCGTTCATTGGGAGCTGGCTGCTCGACGGGAGTTACTACACTCTGGCCCCACTCGCTCATCCACTTGCTTCGAGAGTGACACGAAGGATCTACAGATAACTTCATTTGGGTGGATTTTCGACCTTATTGCGGTGTACATTATGACTTCTACTCTGCTTCCCGCCACAGTAGGAAGGTGAGGGAACACAATGGGATAAAAATATCAATTTCGGCCGGAGTGTCGCTTACGTTACTCTGGCTCTAGGCGCCTCATATATATATGTGTGTGTGTGTGTGTGTGTGTGTGTGTGTGTGTGTGTGTGTGTGTGTGTGTGTGTGTGTGTGTGTGTGTGTATCACCTGCTGGTCACCCAGCCAGCCTTTCCCTACAGAGTGAGCTCAGAGCTCATAGACTGATCTTCGGATAGGGCTGAAACCACATCACACACTACACACCGGGACAGCGAGGCCACAACCCCTCAAATTACATCCCGTACCTACTTGCTACTAGGTGAACAGGGGCTAGATACACATTAAGAGGCTTGCCCATTTGCCTCTTTGATCCCAGGACTTGAACCTGGGCCCTCTTGGTTGTGAGCCAAGTGCCCCTGTGTTTGCATGTGTGTGTGTATTTACCTAGTTGTATTATACAGGGATTGAGCGGGGCTCATAGTGTCCTGTCTCTATATCTCCATATATCCAACATTTTCTTGAATTTATGTATGTTTGACCCCTGTAGTACACCACTTTTTACATTTCTCCTAACTTGAAGCTGCAGCTTTGATTACAGTTCTCATTTCTCTATCCTTCAAATAATCTTGCATTCAATCTAATATTATCCCTCTCAGCCCACCTATGTATTTCAGTTTCCATAAGAGCCTCCTGTGTGGAACTCTATCAAATGCTTTTTTTGATGTCTAGGTAGACAGCATCCACCCACCCATCTGTGTTTTCGACTCCTTCAATAACTTGTGTATAAATACTTAGCAGGTTCATCACACAAGTTTCCGTGTCTGAATCCAAATTGTCTATTTGATATAACTCCATTCTCTTTCAAATATCTCATGGAGTTTAGGGTAGGTAAAAGTACTGAAGGTTAGCTGGGTTAGTGAGCATCAAAGAAAAGATTAGCCTAGCCATACGGGAGGTCTCAAACTTCACCTACGATGTATAAGATGCATGGCAATTTTTTGAGCCAAAATTTTGGAAAAAAGTGCATCCTATATGCCATCAAATATGGTATATATGTATATAAATTGTTCAATTTTTGTTGGTTTTGATTTCCGCAACCTCTTCATGAACGTATCTCTCATGTAAATCAAGAGTTACCTGTACACTTATCCCCCAGCTATCACGGGATTTGTTATCGCGAAGACACAAAAAAGACACATTTAAATGGCTAAAGCACATCTCAGTTGGAGCTATTGCAATTCATGAACAAGCCTATCTAAATGGCTCTTTCATACTACTTGGCTAGACTCACTCACTGATTGGCTGAGTTTGAGTGACATATTTGGCTGTGATTGGCTGGCACACTCTTGCTTCTTCCTCCTCTGCCACCCTCTCAATTCAGTAAACTAGTTCAGCACGTGCGAGTAGCAGTGAAAGTGATATTTAAGGTCACACATGTATTATTTTGGGACAATGGCCACTATTCCCCCTCCTGACCACCCAGGGAGGTCCCCACCACCCAAGCTGACCCAGCAAAAGGCAACAGTGGTACCAGGGAAAGAAATTAAGAAAAAAAACCTTACATATGCAGTGAAACTGGAAATAGTGATATTGGTTGAAAGTGAACAAAGTAAAATTTCTGTGGGGATTAAGTTTGGTATCAATGAGTCTACAGAGGAAAATGAGGAGTTAATTGGTGTTGAGAAGAAAGGACTGCCTATTGGTGAGATTAAGAAGCTGCTAGAATATGGCCTCCAAATTCGATACATCTTGGAGGAGGACACTCTCATAAATAATGAGGGCAAGATAGCAGCTATAACTCAGGCTCTAACCTCCTTTGAGCGAATGTATGTACCAGACTGATATAAACAACCTCAAACAGTGTAAAATATTGGATTATCTTGAATGAAAAACACCTGCCAAGCCTGCTGCCTCAACTTCCCTCTACAAGCTGTCTCTCTGAGGAAGACAGTGAAGATGATGAGTTCTCTGGCTTTGTAAATGATCTGATTCAACGTAGGGGTGGTGCAGACCGGCAGCACACCACCAACGCCTCGGAACCCCCATCATTCTTTCACGCCTAGCAATCAATATACAAACATAAATAAGTCTTTTGTTATATCTGTTTTTATGCATTTCATGTCTGTATTTATTTTAAACTATCAAAATGGGAACAATATCTATGTATTAGGGGAAAACAAGATGCCAATATGTTGAATAATGTCGCCACCCTGGCGGGTCAGGACCAATTTTATTTTTTCCCATTACTTCTTAACAATGGCTATCACGGTTTTAGCTATTGTGGCGATGTTAAGGAACCAATTTCTCGTGATAGCTGGGGATTGAGTATACAGTGGAGACTCAATACTTGAGCTTAATTCATTCCAAATGGCTGTTCCAGTACTAAAAAGTTTAATTATTGATGCCTACAAATCAGGTAATTCATTCTAACCTTAGCAGAATCTGAAGGTTACAAAAATTTCAATGTATTTTTTATGATAATAATTCTTTCACTGCTGCAGATTGCTGAAGTTCGTTTTTCACATCCGTTTCCACATGAGCTCCCTTAATGGCTACCTTGTTTTTCATTATGGTGGCTACTGTAGATTTTGCCATACAATACTGTCTTGTATATATATTTATATTCATAAACTAACATTTTTATCAACTGTTTATAAGCTTTACCTCCAAGGCAGCATGGTTTTGTTATGCAAAGAATGAAGTTATGCATGGAATACCAAAAATACTCCAAAAAAATTCATATTATGGTATTGTCATGAAGATAACCTGACTCCCTGGCACAGTGATAGTGATACTCTGCCTAAAATCATCATCCCAACACTACACCACCTCCACCAGGGTTAAGGTGGGGTCCACTAGCCATGATGAAAACATTGTGAGGAGTGCTAACTGTGGCGAGTAGTAACTTTGGGCATGTGATGCATTATCAAAGTTTGTGCACAATTTCATATGATTTCCTTAGTCCTGGAATAATGTCGTCTTATGATTGTCTGCCTTTCCTCATGACATCACAGTAGTGATGTCAATAAACACAATTAGGTGAGCTAGCATTCTTCACTCACCAACTGCCACAAATCTTTGTGGACACCAGGGACGGGGAGAAAGCCTGTGTGTGGACAGTCAAGTATTAGATATTTTTAAGTATTAAATGTGTTCATTGAAGGAGGTGACACATGATTGTGAGGTCAGCAAGCCAATCACAGCTGCATGTCTTTTCCTAGCTGAACCAATTACAGCCACACGTCGTGGCCCACATCCCATACCTGAGCTTCCCACAACACCTATAAGCTGTGCACCTCAGCACAATCGTCAGAATTGCCTGAAGATGGAGTTAGAAAGTTCCGAAACATTGCAACCATTCAGCCAACTGCTTCTTCTACTACAAGACGATGTTCGCAAGTCAGTACGGGAAAGAGAAACCATAACAAAGAAAATTAACAAAGAAGAATGCTCTATAGCCTTCAACCTAGATTGCATTCTAGAATATATATATATATATATATATATATATATATATATATATATATATATATATATATATATATATATATATATTTATTTATTTATTTATTTATTTATTTATTTATTTATTTATTTATTTATTTTGTTTTTTATTTTTTTATTATTTTTTTTTCTGCTTGTTTATTTCTTTCAACCCATTACCTAGAGTTGCCTTTTCTCTCTCCTACACAGTACACCTCCGCCTTTTGTGCAGCATCTATTGACCCTGGCAGTGCACGGAGCTGAGGAAGACAGTGAAGGGGCTGATACGTTACTCCTCCCTGAGTCAAGCCTAGAGATGAAAAGACTTCTTACCACACCATTGGATTATACTGACCCCATCGGATCCAACATGGTACAGTAACTTTGCCTTTGTTATGATTTATCTGTGAACATTTATCTCTATGTCTGTCCACTTTTGTCCATGCATGTATCAGTTTCTTAATTTATCTACCTGTTTTTAGTTACTATGTTTCTTAACCATTTAGGAGAGGAAAAGACAGACTTTATACCAAATGTATGGGAGTATTTTAATGTGTGATTAGACACCTCCAGCCATTAGGAATATTTCAGAGAATCAAGATGTATATGCTTATATCATCTTCCTGCTTTCAACTGATGTGAATACCAGAAGAGGCAAAATATTAAGTAGGGATCAAGTACATGTTTGCAAGATTTTTGTGAATCTGATATGCTGCACCACATTGCATATAGCAAACAGCATGACTTCTTACCAGTGCTGTAGGTGTGTGTGCATGTGGAGATTGATTAATAGGTAGATATATGTGTAAGAAAACAACTAGATATATCATGAATAGATCAGTAAATTTCTGTTCCACAGTTGTATGCCCTGGAAGGAGTAGTAGTAGGTGCCCAGAGTCTGCCTGAGGACTCTACATGTGTGCTGCAGCTACTGAGGAAAGTAAGAGTGTTTGGTGCTTCCACTGGTGATGCAGAGCTGAGGGAGATGGCAGCACTCCTGCATGCTGCAGCTGTCAATAAGCTGCAGGATGGTGAGTTCCTGTAGCTACTGTTACTTTGCTGTCATGTTATTAAGTTTTTGTAATTAAGTACTCAGGGTGTCATAACATTAATATATTGTACTTATTATATTAACTTTTAAATATTTTTTCTCTTTTTTTTTTTTTTTTTTTTGAGAGAGAGAGAGAGAGAGAGAGAGAGAGTCCATATGATTAACGTAGAGGAATTATTGATGACAAGTGGAATTTTCATGTTTTCATTGGCACCATAAGATCTGTTACTGGTGTGTTATACTGTGTTCAGATAATTTGCTTCTTTTTTTTTAGAACACTTGAACAATGAGCTTCAATCTGCTAACCCAACTGTTGTAGCAATATGTTCTTTATTACTGGGAAACTGATCCAATGAAACCAGGTCGGCTGTGATAAATGAGTGAGAATTTTTCAATGGTCAGAGTTTAATCCCAGGGAAATAAATGCAAGGTATTCATGTTCAACATGTTAATTGTGGCATTACACAGTGTCATTCTGTTAGTAAACAGTGATCGTACAGCCAACAATGCTTAATATTTGGAAATTTTATTGATTATAGCTTGCAGCTCATTTGTTCAGATTGAGCATAGGTAAGTAAGGATAAAATGCAATGTCAGAAACATTGAAAAACTAACCACCAAAATTTATAGCTTGAACTTATGCAAAAGGAATACCCATAGATTTATAAGTAGTAGATTTTAAGAAAAAATGTCATGGAAAAGTGTAAAGATGGTAAGGAAAAACTTGGGCTGGGTCAGGGATACTCTTTATTCCAATGTTTCGACAGAGTGTCTTCTTCAGAGAGTGAGTGACAGACATGGAGAGAACAGCAGCTTATATTCACTCATTGTGGATCACCTGTGCAGATGTCTGCCAGGGGAGCACACTGATTGGTCCATTTGCATGAGTTTGGCTGCTGAATACAAATGGCAGGTCTGCACAGGTGATCCACAACAAGTGAATATAAGCTAATGCCCATGTCTGCCACTCACTCTCTGAAGAAGACACTCTGGCTGACCCAGCCCAAATTTTTCCTTACCATCTTTACCCTCATTTGTCTTACTACTACTCATCATGGAAAAGTGTTTAGCAGAGTCATAGTCACAAGGAAATGTATTTGCTTGTTTTATAATTTCCGTATATCATGCATTTATTTAAATTTACATTAACCATTGAAACATCACTTTCGTTCCCCATGAGAATATATGAAAATACAAAAATGCAAACAATTCACAGGTTCACAGTTGTCACAGGCAGAAGAGGAGGCAAGGAGAGATGTGGAGGCTGCCTTGGACCCAGCACAGCCCAAGGAGAAGCGCTTGGCTGCCCTTCTTGTCACAACATGGACCTGCAAGGCTCTGGTAGTCTGTGGGTCAAACATGCAACAGTGGTGGACCAAAAAGGTGTGCAATAGGAAAATACAAATGGAACATGTGTTTTTATATTCTTTTTCACCTATTTTTTCCCCCACTTCATTAACCTACATTACATGATATTTCTCTAATTTCTTTCTCTGTGACACTTCTTTATCCCTTCATTCCTTATGTCCATTCTTCCTTATATCTGGATTTGTCCTACCCTGCTCATGTTGTCTTACCTTTTGTCTTCCCACAGCTGCTGGACCTGCTGGAGGACCATGAGCTTGGTATGGCTACAGCTCGTAGCTTCGAAACAGTTGTCAAGGAACACCCGTATGCTCTGAGTCCTGCCTGCCATGCACGTACCAGGTGACTACTTGTTCATTGTAGTTTTGTTGTGTTGACTTGAATAAATCATGAATGTCCCATAAATATTTTTCTTCCTTCTTATTTTCTTTAGAATTCTTCTTTGTAGGTTTCCACCACAGAGGCCTTCTCTACCATAGTACTGTTTTGATGTCAGCACATAAGTACCCTTATGGCACCCTGTGAAATGAGTGTGGTATGGAAGTATCACATTGAGATATGGATGGCTATGTTTCACCAAGCTGTTTCAGCCCCCATGTAACAACAACACTCTTGATAGATATATATCAGCAAACACGTGGACCAAATAATGGAAGGAAAAAAACACATCACTGAACAAGATTCAGTGTTCAAGTTGTTGATGTCAAGTTAAAGAGAACTTTGATTGAAGGCTAGATAAATTTAAGGATAGGGATGATAGGTGGATATAGGTTGGTAAGGACTGCCTCATGTTGGCATACTGGTGTCTTCCAGTTTCCTGTATGTTCTTACATATGTTCTTACCTCCTTTTGTGGCTTTTCCATCACCTTTTTGAGAGAAGCACCTTTATATGTATTCTGATGTAAAGGTTAATGTGATGCCAGCTCACAGTTCAGCTGTGATATGTATTTGCCATACTTTTGAAATGCTACTTTAGATATTCCTACAAAATGGAAAGTGAATTTATTTTTCAATCTTTTTTCCTAGCTTTTCCCTGGTGTTCTCTTTCCTTTACAGAGTTGACATGTATGCTTTCTAAAGTCTGTTATCTTTATTTTTTTTTTTTTTAGTGGTCAAGTTTCTTCTCTTTATTTTTCCAGGCTGCTGCACAAACAGAGGTTCTTTGAGGGAGTGGTGCGACCCATTGTGGATACTTTCTCTACATCTAAGGGATCATTGAAAACCTGCTGCCAGGTGGCTCTTTGTTCTCTCATGCCACACCTTTCACATGCCATCCTTGCCCCACATGTGGATAAGGTAGGAAAGTACATTAATGTATGTGTTTGCTTATTTTATATTGCAGTTTCATGTAAATGTAAAATGTACTTCTTCTGTAAGAAAAGAATAATGGTCTTTTGTGTTGTGGAGGTGCTGCCCGTGGTGCTGCAGGGAGTGACAAAGAATGAGGGACAGGTGGTAGTGGAGAGTGTTGTGGAGACTCTGGCTTCTCTCCTTCAACATTCCCCAGCACCAGCAACTCAACACCTCTCCTTCCTCATTCCTGCTCTCTTGTCTCTCACTACCAACCAGCCAATGGTAAGTTTGTAGGACTAGAGTTAAGGCAAATATTTTGAGATAATGTTATACTACTGCATTTCTTACAACAATGAATGAAGTGTTGGTAGTGGCTTAGTGGTATTGTGGTTAGCTCACTCAGCTCACACCAACTAGAAGGTTCCAGATTTGAATCCAGGGATCCAGGTTTGTGTATGAGTAATGTAGGCTTCTCTCTTTTTATTCTGTAGCTCCTATTAACACAACTGAGGAAAAAAATGAGCTGAGGAATTGAGACCTCTAAACTTATTAAACCAATTTCCTTATCATGAATTCCAAAACCACTTGATAAAGCTTTTTTCTGCGTTGGACTTGTACATCCCATCCAGTAATGATTTAGTGATCAGGATAGCCTCATTATCTCCTCTGAGTCATCTCTTTATTGTTACATGTATAAAACCAGTTAGAACCATACTGCCTTGCTCCTTCCTTTGAATTAGATTGTTTGGTAGTAATACTAAGGGCATGATTTTAGTGTTTTTGAATTGACAGTGTTTTGTTGGAGGATATTGACCATTCCATGTGGAAAGCATTTTATCAAATTAAACATCATTGGTTTGAAGACAAAACAGATAGATAAATGAACAGACCAAGAACTCAAAGTAATATGGATTGTAAGATTAGGAAATTAACTCACATGTTGATATTGATTAAAAGATGAGTAAGATTTTGTTAACTTTAAATATTGGTACCTTTCTAATGGATAATGAAAGAAGGTGACTCATATTTCCTATGTTTACAACTGATCTGTATTACTACCTTTTTATTTGCTCTCCCATTTGGCTAACAGACAGTTCGTACGAAAGCCTTGGATTGTCTAGATGCACTGGCCACCCTGCCCACTACTTCACTTTTGCCTTACCGAGATGATGTGAGTTTTGTCAGCAATAGTTTTACCCTATTCATCAAATTGGTATTATTAGTGATGTGACAATGATGAAATCCATTACCTTAGCCCTACTGAGATGATGTAAGTTTTGTCAGCAAAAGTTTCACCCTATTTATCAGAATGGTGTTATTGGTGATGTGATAATAATGAAATCCATGACATTGTTATAATGTAGAAATGACGTATGATACATAGAATAAGTCATGATGTTTCTTCCAAGGTGCTGCAAGGGTTGAAAGCTGCCCTGGATGACCACAAGAGAGTAGTACGGCATGCAGCTGCCAGTACCCGCACTGTGTGGATCATGGTGGGTGCTCCAGGAGGTTCTTAGCACTGAACATCTTTAGGAATTGTACTTTTCAATTTAGCCTTAAATTATTTCAAAATATTTGATTGCTAAATGTATGATATACGAGGATGAGTCAAAAGGTCCTGAAAAATTATTGATACAGTAAAACAATTTTAAAGAAGTAGCTGAGGTTTGATGGACCATCCAGACAAATTTCCTCTGTTACGTTTTTGCCATAGAGGCTTCAAGGTGTTCATAAGGGATTTTGACCCTTGGAAAGGAATGCTTTTAGAATGAAAGTTTACAGTTTGTTTCTTACCAAGCTAGGATTGAAAGCAGGGAAAATCATTGCAGCATTTTACGTAACAGAGGTTCTACTCGGTTTATAATAGTTGCTCATCAAAGAGTTAACCTTTTGTCTAGTTAAGCTGGCAGATTACTTTTTTGATGAATTATGACTGGAGATGAAACTTAAATATTTCAGTGTAATCCAGAAAATTAAATTTAATATTAACAATGGTTACCAAATGGACAAAGCATGTTCAAAGTGGATAAGTCAGCTTTGAGAATTGTGGCACTGATTTTGTGGGAGTCAGAAGAAATCATTCCAATTGTTTTTCACTAATGGAAGAAAGCAATCACAGGAAACTGCTGTGAAGGTGTGTTATGTAAATTGGGTGCACTGACAAAGAAAAGAGGGAAGAGGGGGAAATTTAGTTTCTTGAAAATTTCCCAGGACAACTCATCATCCCCTGTACAGCTCAAATCCAGTAGAATAGCTTCTTCAGTTGTTTTTTCTCCTGAACTTCAAAGAACATGTCAAAGCAATCATGTTTGATCCTCAGGGTAATGTACAACACATGTTGACAGTGGAAAGGAAATTATCAACAATTCCATAAAGAAGGACTTACAAAGATTGAAAACCTGCCTTCAAAATTCATTGAGTGAGGTAGAGGCTACATATTAGAATAATTCTCTATGACCAGTAAATAATACCATAATTCAACATTTTTAAACTTTTTGACTCACTCTTCTATAAATCGTCACACAAAAAATAAAATTAGTATCATGATAATGAAGATTTTTGTACAGCACCAAGAACAACAATACAAAAAAGGTATGTATTGTGATGCAGCTCTTAGCATTATGTACATAGGTATGTATACAGTATCGCAGCAGCAAGTGTACCTGAGGTATTGAACCAACAAGTGATGGGGATCTTGCTTTCATTCCAGTTAAGAAGTAGCATGCCAACCCTACATTAATGACATTATGAATACATTTCCTTAATAACCATTATTATTGTTTTTTTGCTGTTTTGTTATTTGTTGGCATTTAACAATTGGATTGTTTGCTTTTAAGATCCACTTAGGCTTAATAAAGAAAGGGCTATAATGATGAATTCTATATGAAAAAGAAAATGTATCATATTTGTTGTAGGTACTGTTGTTGGGTGTGCAATAGATTTTACATTATAATGTGATTTTGAATATTCTTATCCCATATGTACAATTTCACATTTTAAAAACGTGATCAAAGCTTTCATCAGCTTCCTGGCTTAACTTGGAATGTAGCAGCAGTGTAGAAACTCAATGAAATCCAATGACCATGGGAACATAAAATGTGAATGATCAGAATCTGAAACAAGCTTCAGCTGGCAAAATCGTTTCTTGGCTGTTGGGTGCAGTGATACCAGTGAAGCAGTATAACCTCACAAGAGTTCACCACCGACAGTGTTGGCTGAGGCAAGTAAACTCATCCACTTTCGTAAACAGTGAAAAGAAAATTAGGTTTCATTCAACATTTTCTATTATCTACGTGGCACATGAAAACTATCAATTTGTGAACTCCTTACTATGCAAAGACATCCCTAATGGTAAGTTTTGCACTTACACGGTTTGTCTACTGTTTTGTTCAGAGAAATGCTAATATTTGGCACTTGGTATGCAGATGTGCACTGGCATCTATTTTATTTCCTGCCATCGACCATATTCCTCATTTAGATATCAGTATCAAATCTCTCTCTCTCTCTCTCTCTCTCTCTCTCTCTCTCTCTCTCTCTCTCGAGTGTGTTGTAGCTAGGAGTTATGTCTGGATCTCGAAAAGTATCAATGCTGGAAAGTCGCTGCTTGGAGACTACTTACAGAAGATGCAAAAGCAATATTACTGTTGTTTCGTTATTGTTATTGTTATAATAATAATAATAATTATTATTATTATTATTATTATTATTATTATTATTATTATTATTATTATTATTGTTGTTGTTGTTGTTGTTGTTGTTACTAATACTAATACTAATACAGTAAATCCTTGATATAACGGATCTTGATATACTGGCTATCGGACATGAAGAAATCTGACCAGACAAAGCCTCGCTATAACCGATTTCCATCTCTTAAGATGTCGGCCATCTCGGTCCATCGCTGTCTTAGCCCAATTCAAACGCCACCAACTCGGAATGTCTATATTTGTAACTAATGGTAGTAATGTGTGTGTGTGTCGCTCTGTTTCTCTGTATTACATTTATTCTATATATGATATAGTAATACAATATTTTCTAATACGACCGGCTATTCAATCTCTTCAGATTTTATTGCTTTTTCATCAGTTATATGTTTGAGCTTGGTTAGTGCTATATTTAATTTGGCTATTTCCTCTTCTACTTATCCCTCATATTCACTTTGTTGAAGCCTGAACACACACTTGAACACACAGCACGCTCGGCTCACAACCGAGAGGGCCCGGGTTCGAGTCCCAGGCACGGGGAGGCAAATGGGCAAACCTCTTTATGTGTTTCTAGCCCATGTTCACCTAACAGCAAGTAGGTACGAGATTTAACTCGAGGGGTTGTGGCCTCGCAGTCCCGGTATGTATATAGCGTGTGATGTGGTTTCAGCCCAAGGATTGTTTCAGCCCTACCCGAA
>CM035197.1:17548447-17567915 GCA_020233015.1 Callinectes sapidus | reverse complement strand
CTCTCTCTCTCTCTCTCTCTCTCTCTCTCTCTCTCTCTCTCTCTCTCTCTCTCTCTCTCTCTCTCTCTCTCTCTCTCTCTCTTTCCCTCTCTCTCTCGGCAGCAATAGTAGTAGCAGTAACATGAACAGTATAAAGAGATAGGATAACATGACAAGTGCCATTAATCACAGAGATAATTAAGGAAACATGAGCTTATCAAGGGCCACTACTAACAAGCTTCGTATTCATCACAACTCAAATGAAAGGCAACTAAACACTGGTGACACGTTCATTTCCCTCAATCGTACATCAGTCAGTCAACATTTCCAACACTCACGTCACCACTCGCTCACCAAAAACATGCTGGGGTGTCACTCTTTACTCTTCTTGGTCTCGGTATTTGAATTCGTGTTGTTCATTATTTTTTTATGATTTTTATGATTTTTTATGGTTTTTATAATTTGTGGTTCAGTTTCTTTCATTTACTTATTTACTTTTATAATCTCATTTGGTGTACTTTTGCGTATGTTCATCTTTAGTCTCACTTTTGTTCATTCTTTTCTTTATATTGTTCACTAACTCTAATAGATTTCGGTTCAGTTTCTTTCACTTTCTGTAATTTCACGAATATTGATCTCCATTCTTCTCTTTATTCATTTTCCTCTACTTGCTTAGGTCACTTTCTCTTTTCACTCAATCAGGTACCGTCACTATCTCATTTTTCCTCATTCATCTACATACGTTTATTTATTCACTCATCTTTTTTCTATTTATATTATCATTCACCTTTTTCCCTCTCTTTTCATAAATATCTTCACTTTTCATTTATTAAGGTCTTTTTTTTATTTCTTATTTGTAATTTCACTCACATCCATCTTCACTTTCACCTTTACTCACTTTCCTTTATTTACCAACCCATCTTATCCATTTAAATTTCACTTATTCACTTGCACTCATTCACTCCCACTAAGGTAGATCCATTAATTTTCCCTCGCTGGCCCTTCACTCACTTCCATCATTCATCTTCATTCATCTTTACCTGCTTCCTCTTGCACACTCACCCTGCCTGACATTTGCACGTAAAACTAAATAGCACTACAGCGAGAACTCCCTCTTTATTAACGTACTACACTGTCCTGCACTCTTGATCAAATATACATGACGTTCTTCTATCTTATTTTTGTCCGGTATGAGTGACACTGCATGAATTTCCAACTAAAAAAGACGATGGATTAAAAAGATAGACATGTTCCTACTTCTCATAACTGATAATCTAGTCAGAGCTGCCAATTAGTCTTGTAATATTAATGATGGAGATTTTAGATATGTTGATAATTGGGTAGTTAAGTCATATTAGGTGATTTTATTTCTTTCAAGGTTGTGTCTGACTGGCCTAAGTTTTTATCTATTTTTATTCGTCAAGATTACTAATTAACCTTGATCATCTTGTTAATAGAAATCTAAGGTAATTATAATTCCAGGTAAATGACGCGGTGTACGATTCATTAGGGAGTTAGAATGTATAGTGATTTTAACCCATTTTTTGTACTGAGACACATTTTTATCACGAGTTTTTGGTGTGAGTAGAAGATTTGATTGACATTGGGAAGGGTCTATGGAGGTGAGAAGATTCATGGCCAGAGAGAGAGAGAGAGAGAGAGAGAGAGAGGGGGGGGGGACAGACAGACAGACAGACAGACAGACAGACAGAGAAACAAAGAGACAGAGACACAAAAATCGAGAAACAGAGAGAAAGAAAGTCAGTAAAAAAAATAAAATACATGAAAGCAAATGTTCCCTTTTACACACTAAGTCATCTGTGTTTGATGGTGACGAAGGTGAGGTGAGAGTGACGGTGGTTGATTAGTCCCTTTATGAGGTGAGTGAGGTGGAGAGAGCTCTGGATTACTCAAGGAACCACTCACAAAGGTAATTATGTATTCCTGCCCTCTGTCACTTTCCTTCCTTCCTTCCTCATCACTCTGGTTTCATGTTCATTGCTTATTTGGTGTTTTTATTATTCTTGTTATTGTTGGTAGTAGTAGTAGTAGTAGTAGTAGTAGTAGTAGTAGTAGTAGTAGTAGTAGTAGTAGTAGTAGTAGTAGTAGTAGTATATCTTTTTCAAATCGCCTACATATCTATTCTTTTTATTTTATTTACTCTCATTTATATTTGTCTTCATTTATAATTTCTATCGTCAAAATTTGTGAACATGTATTATTTTTCCCTCTTAGTCTGTTTTTCTAATATTTATTCATTTTTTTTATTTTATCTTGAATGCGCCACTTTCCATAATGTTATTGCTAGGACTTCCTTTTATTCCCTGCTCATCATCTGCCTTTTTAATAATCCACGGTATTTTTATTATCATTTCAACATAAATTTCTACTCTTATAAGCAATATTCTGTTTTTTTTATTATTATTATTTACTCCAGCTCATCTTCATTTTCATATGCGTGCGTTTCCAATTATTTTTATTTCCCCTGTCTTTTCCTTGAGTTTCTTGCTTATCTCCATTTGTACATTGGGAATCAAATCAGGCAAGAACCATTACTTCATCCGTTAAATGCATTTCTTCACTTCGCCGGAGAGAACATGTAAAAGCATTTCCATTCGCCTATTTTGAAAGAATTCTGACTAACTTATAAACATTTGCATACAAGAAAACTGAATTACACCGAGAGGAAATATAATAACAGGTTGAGAAAACGAAATTATCTTTGGGGGAAAAAATGCAATAACCACACTTTTTAATATGTCTGTTGGCGATGAAATTGTAGATATATAAAAACAAATACATTCTTGCATACATATGAATTCACCGGAAGGAGGTTCAGCTACGCTAGAAACACACACAAGAAAACATACATAGCTAAAAAAAATTCTTCTCCGTCTTTTTTCGTGTGTCTGTCTGTCCGTTTGTCTGTTTGTCTGTTTGTCTGTCTGTCTGTTTATTTGTTTGTCACTCTCTCACATATAGAAAAAATAAATCAAAATGAAAAAAAACAAAATAAAAACCCTTATAAAACTGACACTTTCAAATAACTCTACGGTGCTGGATTGCCACATTTCACTATATACCCCTTCTTTCCAGCCACATTTCACTTCCAGAGTTAAGTACAGCGTTTTCAGTGTCTTCTATGCATCATTCGCCTGTGATCTTTTATTTTAGCCTCTCTCTCTCTCTTCGCCTCTCTTTGCCTTCCTTCTCCACTAATGAAAGGAAATGCTAAGTAAAGAAAGAGAGTAACTAGAAACATGAGGGAAGTGAGTGTGTGTGTGAATTTTGCATTAGTGGGTTCCTTGTGTTACGTTTGATTAAATGCTGGTGTGTGAGTGGTTGGCTTTCTCTCTCTCTCTCTCTCTCTCTCTCTCTCTCTGATGAACTCAGTCCACTACCTACTCTCATTCCAATGGCTGTTTCTGCAACATTCTTTCGAGCGATACAGAATGACTAACATTATGATCTTTCTATAAGTTTTGATCAACAGAGGACGGAGCTCATGTTGTATTTTCCTGCAGGCATCGTACAAGGCGAGTGACAGTGATGGAGGCGGAGTGTGGGTGCCGGGCGTGTGGAATGGGAACACTCTTCAAGTCTGTGTATTCATTTTTACATTTTCTTTTGTATATCATTGCTTACTTTTATGATCTTTGTTTGTTTACGTGTATAGGTGTATTTCTTTCTGCCTATTTGTTTGTTTGTTTGCTTGTTTGTTTGTATATTTATTTGTTTGTCTATATATTTATCTATTTCCCTACATACCAACCCATCTACCCATTTCTTTACCTAGTTACATGTCTGCGTATCTACCTATCTACCTATCTACCTATCTATTTATTTATCTATGTATCTATCTATGTATCTATATGTCTATCTATCTATCTACCTATCGATGTCTATCTACCTACGTATCTACTAATACATATATACATACATACATACCTATCTACCCATTTACTCGTATTCATTTATTTATATATCTATTTATCCATCTTACCTACCTATCTACCTATCTACCCAGTTACTCGTATTTATTTATCTATCTATCTAACCATCCATCTATCTAACTACTTAACTATCTTCCTATTCGTTCAGCTTTCTGTTAGTCCACATCGACGCTAAGCTAAGGTCAGATTAGATGCACCATTTACATACCTGCCACGTATATGTATAATATATTCCCCGCGGCGTGTGTCTCTTGGTGAATGTTTCGTCCCCTGTCAGAACAGGAGGAGGAGGAGCAAAGGCCAAGGTTAAGGTAGATGAACTCTCGCCAAACTAAGGTATGGGATCCTTTAGGAGAATGTTATATAAGGTGGGTTGTCTTTGGTGGATCCAGTGAAGGCAGATGATAAAATGTGTACCTACCTCATGTGTGTGTGTGTGTGTGTGTGTGTGTGTGTGTGTGTGTGTGTGTGTGTGTGTGTTATTATTCTTATGGCTAGGGTAATAAATTATGTGTTTTAAGGGTATCTCATATAGTATACCTATTCATTTATACTATTTGCATTTCTCCGTGTATACAAAATAATGTGTATGCGTATCTGAATGCATGGATTATAATTGTATATAACTTAACTACGTAATGAACGGTAATTTTCCGAGAACAGAGTATACACGTTAAGAGTTTGTTATTTATCTATAGTATTTTGTTTTGTATATCTATTCTGATCTTTACAACAAAAACAATTAACTAAAAAAACACATTGAGATGCCAGTCTCCGAAAAAGATCAAGAGAACCAAAAGAATGTGATATATACGTACTATATTGTCCTCTCGATCTAACATGACTGGCAATACACACAGTCCTTACTTCTGTACAATATCGAAGATGGGGGAGAAGAGTTGGTAGGACAACCATAATACTTGGCGGAACGATGTCACAGGGTTGCACGAGTGAGGCCTGCGCAAGCCATCCCTCCCTCTGTGTCGCTCCAAATCAGGCGGAGTGGAGTGTTCTGAGGGCGCAGCTGCTGCCAAGATCAACGCCCGGAACTTTAGCTTAATATGTCCTTGAACGACCACTGTCTTCCCTGTTTAGTTCAAAGAGCCTTGGTTAACATGATGTATAATTACCCTATGTTCTAAAGCTGGGTCATGTTCGAAAGTGATTTACTTTTGACTAATTTTTACCTCCCAATTCCTATACATATATATTTTTCTTTTCCTTTTGATTCTTGTTTCTCAAGGCCTACGTTTTAAATGCAATATATAATTTTTTTTTTTTCGATTTCTCCCACTCAACGCCTGCCTCCTCTTTCCTATTTCTTTTCTCTTAAATTCTACTCTCAACTAGTACGTTTAAATCCAACATTTTTCTCTCTTAATTCCTTCTACTCAACGTCTACCAAATATTTCCTCTCTTTTCTTTTTAATTCCTATTTTTCAACTTCTGTTGTTTTTTCTCTCTCTCTCTCTCTCTCTCTCTCTCTCTCTCTCTCTCTCTCTCTCTCTCTCTCTCTCTCTCTCTCTCTCTCTCTCTCTCTCTCCCTCCATCTCTCTCTCTCTCTCTCTCTCTCTCTCTCTCGTTCCTTCACCTCTCCTTTTTCTCTCTCCCTCCTTCTCTCCCTCCCTCTCTCTGTCCCTGCCTCTCCTCCTGCTGTCCCGGATCTCATAACCAGACTGAACACAAAAGAAAGGAGTGTAGTCTGCTTTTTTTTTCTTTTTATCCCGGGTACATATTTTTTCGTCACACTGGTGATGATGATAGTGTGTATGGTATTGGTGGTGGAAGACAGGACGATGGCGTAAAGAAACTATGGTAATGAAATGAGTTTAGTGTAGTTGATCGTGGAGCAATATTGATGATAAGAGTAATACATTATTGAATTTGAATGAGACTATTATACCATTTTTTGTTTTGTTTTATTTATTCATTTATCTACTTTCGAAAAGGAGATGGATTTGAATAGTTTGCTAGACTAAGTTACATGATATTATCTTAAACAACGTGCTTTAATCTAACCTAACTTTTACCTAACCATATCTTGCGAAATCCCAGCAGTTTTATTTATATATTTATTATTTGTTGTGTGTATCAGAATAAGTCATATTAAACCGAATACCCTGATCTAGCATGTAAATTAATCTTGCCCAACATAGTCTAATCTAACCCAACCTTACGTAACCTTAAAGACTCTAAAAACTGTCAGAATGATAGAACATTACAAGATCTGATAGTAATAGTAATGATAACAACAACGGGAAGGTAAGTCATAGATTAGCTCATGACCGTCTGATTTCCCCAGTATGTAGTATGTAGGTAAGATAAATCTACCAAATCTAAAAATATGAAAATAGAGCAGGTATTTTTACGTAATTTTCATTAACTGGTTCCCGATCTCTTTTATTTCCTTTCCGTGCTTGCCTCCTCCAAGAGACGCGACGCTCTGCAGACCTCACTCATACGGTTGTTGTTGCTGTTATTGGTATTATTGTGGTGACGGTGGTATCGTGTCGTTGTGGCTAGATGGTGACTTCTTCAATAATTGTGGTTTAAAATTGGTTCGGAGGAGGGAGAGAGAGAGAGAGAGAGAGAGAGAGAGAGAGAGAGAGAGAGAGAGAGAGAGAGAGAGAGAGAGAGAGAGAGAGAGAGAGAGAGAGAGAGAGAGAGAGAGAGAGACCGAGAGAGAGAGAGAGAGAGAGAGAGAGAGAGAGAGAGAGAGAGAGAGAGAGAGAGAGAGAGAGAGAGAGACTGACTCAAGTTGACCTCAATAGTAATTCAATCCACGGCAATCCTTATGTGGCAGAGTCTTGTGTTGCCTTGATGGGATGTTGCCCTGCGCCAGAGTACTTTTCCACGTGATGGTTCTTTTTATAAGCTGCGGTGGTCAAGATAACTCCATTGGTGGCAGGAGGATGCTTGAGCGGTAAGCAGAGTTATGGGAACCTGTAAGAGGGCAGTAAGCGTACAGTACATCATCCCTCCCCAGTGCTTGGAAAGAGAGTATAATATAAAAAGCAACATTAATAATATTTTTGGTTCACTTTTTTTCGTTACTATCTTCATGTTCCTTTTTTTCCCCTGTTAATTTCTGTCCTACAATCTCTCTGTCTATACACTTTTTGTGCAATATGAGGAAGCTGGCCAAGGGCAACAAAAACAATGAAAATAAAACCCCCACTGATTTCCCAGTCTCCTAGTTTTCTCTTAATTAACATTTCTTATCGACTATTCTAATATGTGTGACCTGATGAGTGAGTTATTGCAAGTTACCAAAACCCTAAAAACATAACGGAAGCTGCAAGGAGCTCTCTATTAACTATGGTAAGATGAATCACCTGATGAGTGAGTTATTTAAGTTACAAAAACCCTAAGAACACGACGGAAGCTGCAAGAAGTCGGTGAACACACATAGCAATCTGTATGTCTACTTGCCCGATCCAACCACCATAACAACTTGATTACTGTGTTCATTGCAGTCATATATTTACTGTATTTGATGACCAGTGGCTTCTTATCTCTCTTTACCACACCCTCACCAAATATAATATCCTTACCTCAAACCGTACCCAATTAATTATAACCCCAAGAATCTCATCCATACCACCCTGTTATCATCCCTTGTGCTATTTGATTACATTCAGATGCCTCATTTATTCTTCACCCCTGGAAGCCGTGATGATTGGTGGTGGTGGTGGTGTGTGTGTGTGTGTGTGTGTGTGTGTGTGTGTGTGTGTGTGTGTGTGTGTGTGTGTGTGTATGTGTATGTGTATGTGTGTGTGTGTGTGTGTGTGTGTGTGTGTGTGTCTTGCGTTGGCGATGCTAAGGTTGAAAGTAAAAGCAAAGCCACCAAGCCAGTCAGTCGTCCAGCATCACAATCCTGTCTGTTGGAGCTGAGTGGGTGAATTTATTAGTGCTGCTGTTCAGGTTATTCGGGTGCCCTTTACTCTGCTGCACCGTGCCTGATTCCTTGTGTGTGTGTGTGTGTGTGTGTGTGTGTGTGTGTGTGTGTGTGTGTGTGTGTGTCTGTGTGTGTGTTGCATCAAATAGTCTTCCACTCTATTGTTTCATTTCTCACGTTTTCTTTTTTTTCATCTTGTTTTCCATTTGTCTCCTTTTTCTTTTATCTATTTTCTTGTCTCTGTTACGTACGAAGGAAAATGGAAATTATTCCATTAGGTGCCGCAACAGCTTAGGCCATATGGTACCACTAGGGTTAACGGGAGAGCGCTACATCTCCCACTGGACAACTAGGTTTGGCAAGGATTCGAACCCGGGCCGCCAGCAGCGGAGGCACAAGACGAGCCGGCTCTCCTTAACCAAATATGCCACCCATCCCCCTTCGTACGAAGGAACGGAGGAAGTGTTACGCATAGTATTGTGACGCCATCTTAATAATGATACGGAGCAGCTGTCACATGGCGGTGGCCGGAGGTGTGGTGTGTAAGAATTTTTCGTAGCTGGGGATGAGTAACGCGAATCAGTGCAAGATTTTCCTCGACTACTTTCAACATGCTGCAATGGATATTACTGAGGCTTTCAAAGATGTTTTCATGTATTTAGTGATAGTTGCTTAAGGATTCTGCATTATTAATGAAAAAAAGCACCTCACAGATATTCTACTTGGTGTTGACGGTATTGTTGCACTTAATCACTCAACACCAATGATACTTTTCACTTGTTAAGTATTCTTGAGGCTGCGAACCGTTCCTTCCCAGGCGCCCACACGTATGTTCGTCTCTCCCGCCGCTTCAAGGTGAACACTTACGTCACCACCAATCACGAAGCCCTTTTGCAGTGACGTCATTACCCTTAAATTCTAAACGTTATGTTGATATACTGGATGACAGGTCTTGTCGATTTTCGTGGAAATGTTATTATAAGGATGATTTTTACTGCATTTGGGGCATCTTTTTTTTATGTAAGTGAGGAAAACCGGCCAAGGGCAACAAAAAATTATGAAACAAAAAGATACACTGAGATGCCAGTCCTCGAAAAGGGGCACGAGAATTAACCAAAAATATTTCTTATGAGAGAACAAGTGTAGGAAAGGTTTCAAATCATTGGTCGATTGTAAGATGATGATGATGATAGGAGTGGCGTAAGCAGCAGTAGTGGTGGTGGTGGTGGTGCGGCGGTAGTGGTGAGGAAATTACTATTATGCCATTATCTTCTTCAAAGGGAAGTTGTTTGCTGTAATGTGTACGTAGCTGCGATGACAAGGATATGTGGTGATTGCATTGATGGTAGCAGTGGTAGTTACGTAGGTAATAAGTAGGATATGTGTATGTATATACTGTATGTATACATGTATGTTTGTTCGTTGGTATATGTATCTGTTATACTGAATGTATGAATAGCTGCCCAAATTTGTGATGTCATTCTTCTCAAGGTTTCAAACAAGAATAACAATAAAAAAAAGTGTCAGGCAACTACCTCCACCAGTTCTATCACTATTTATTTTGAGTCTACGGAGCTCTTAGGAAAAAATGAAGATCGCTCGTTCATATAAGAGGTGAGTGCAGAAAGGGAGAAAACAGACAGCTTCTAAAGTTTGCCAGAAAACATAACTAAAAAAAAATCATTTATATTCTTACCCTTAAATCAATTCGTATTCAATTTAGAAACGTGAAATTCCCTTTTTCTTTATGATCTCGCTATCCAGAGTCTCTTTGTACACATCTATCTTTTCTTTGGTGACTTTGCGGAATGACATTGCCAGGAATGATGGCTCCTATAAGGCCGGGGTGGTGATGTAGTGTAGGTCTGAAGTAGAAGCCAGTAATATCCTGAAACTCTTGTCTTTCTCACCACGACTATTTTCAAAGCCCACAAAGACGAGTAACCGGGATCTCAAGAGTGTCTCCCCTATCAGTAATGTAGAAAGGCTCTTAATCTGTCACTAATACTAAAAAAAAATACCTTTAAGAACACGTGTAACTTCAACGAGAGCCTTTTTGAATCTAGTGGAGATGCAAACCAAAAGTGATGTTGAATAGTATCTCATCCAGAGTGCCTGTGTGTGTGTGTGTGTGTGTGTGTGTGTGTGTGTGTGTGTGTAATTCACTGTCGTGGTCGCCTGCTGGTCACCCAGCCAACCTTCTTTCTCCCTACGGAGCGAGCTCAGAGCTCATAGATTGATCTTCGGGTAGGGCTGAAACCACATCACACACACGCCGGGACAGCGAGGCCACAACGTTATTACATCCCGTACCTACTTGCTGTTAGATGAACAGGGGCTGGATACACATTAAGAGGCTTGCCCATTTCCCTTGCCGCTCCTGGGGCTCGAACCCGGGCCCTCTCAGTTGTGAGCCAAGTGTGCTAACCACTACACTACTCTGTGAGTGTGTGTGTGTGTGTGTGTGTGTGTGCGTGCGTGCGTGCGCTGTACCTGGCGGCGACCCATGACGGAGGCACCTTTTGTTACCCTGCAGGGGTTGTAGAAGCGGTCTAGTCGTGGTTGTGGTAATGACAGTTGTAGCAGTAGTGAGGGCTGTAGTAAGTAGCAGCAGTGGTGGATGTAGTAAGAGTGGGAGCATTAAGAATAGTAGATAGTGGTAATGGAGGTTCGCCGTGAGGGACATGGTGATGGTGATACGAAAAAAATTAACGGCAATAAAAAGGAAGATGGAATTGGACGGGAAGTTATATAAAAAAGTAGAATTGATATATAAAAAAACGGTATGGTCATGAAAAGTAAATATATTAATAACTTCCAAAGTAAGAAGTAGGGAAAAAACTCTCGTTGTTATAAATGTATGGGCGTTACAGAAGTGTGTGTTGTGTGTTCATCCTTGCAAGTATGAATACATAAATTTGTGGTGTGTGAGTTGCGTAGGTGTCAGCGAGGTCATTGTACAGTATATCTCTTGGAGTATCATTACCTCAGAACACTTAGTATGCTAGACAGATAAGAAATGGACATTTAGAATACAGAATAGCAAGTTAGGGATAATAAAAGAAGGCGGGGAAGACAGATTACTAAACTAAGAGATAAGAAGTCTTGTTGGACGGCGTGCAACAGAGGAATGGCGGACCTGGATAAATAGAAAAGGTTAGAGAAGATCTTTGGCTACCAGTTGATTTACGGAAATTAACAATGATACTATGCAGGAAAAGGAGAATAGTCAGGGTATCGCATTGCTTTCGCCATGGTGCAGCAACAGATGGTCACTACTGGGGGAGCTTCACTCGCTTGTATCGCTACCAAAACTGGCTAGGGCGTGAGGATGCGGTTTTTTTCCACGATACCTGTACAGTGAACCCAGCCGTGCCGCGCGTCCAGGGGTGTGACAGGGAGACGCTGACCGGTACCTTCCTACTAGAGGCTGTGTATTCAGCTTTGTTCTCCCGCTACAGAGATGATTAGCCAGGTTCTCACGGTTGTTTTTCTGTTATGTTAAAAGAAATCTTATTAACCCATTCAGTACGGAGACGCATTTTCACTTTCAGTTTTGGGTACCATCGGGTGATTTAATTGACATTAGGGAAGCTCTATGGATGTCAAAAGATTAATAGCCAGAGTCTTAACTTCTTATCTCTATATGAAGCTGTATACAATCGTCAAATAGTAAGAAGAATGGATATGAAAATTATTCTTATTACTGAAGGGGTTTATATGTCACTATAAGCATAAAAACCTCTTCAAAAACATACGTACTGGAGGTTGGGCGTAGAAGTGTTTCAGAATGTAGGATTCAGAAAGATGACGGGTAGCTAGTGTGTTGTCTCCTGTGTACGTATTTCACTAGCTTCTGTGATGTAGTGAAGGAAAGCGTCTCCACCATTCCTCTCCCCCTCTTCGCAAGTAACTATCCCCCTGTGGTGCAATGTCCCCTCCTTACCGCTGTTTGGAGGCATTTCGCGGCAGTCGGAATGACGGGAAATGAGAGTGATTGCTGTCAGTAGTGGCGGTGGTGGTGGTGGCAACGCTCCCTCAAGGACACTGTTCTGCTCTGCCGTACTTTCAAAGCTAGGTAATTTTAGGTAAGTTTCTTGACTCGCTCGCGCTTGTGTGTGTGTGTGTGTGTGTGTGTGTGTGTGTGTGTGTGTGTGTGTGTGTGTGTGATTGTATTTGTAATTAGTGAATTGATCCCAAAATACAAATTAGATATAACATCAATAAAGAAGACAATTCCAATCTAATAACAACTATCATTTAATTTTCCAAACACACACACACACACACACACACACACACACACACACACACACACACACACACACACACACACACACACACACACACACACACACACACATACACACACACACACACACACAGGTGGCCTTGACGTTGCTGGTGAACGGAACGCCAATATAAGCCAATATAAGATTAGGAGATGGAATGAAAATAACGTGTTACTGGTTGGAAAATAACACAACGAGCGAGGTACAAATAAACACAGACTTAACGAAATAGAGAATAGTCTGAAAACGTGGATTATATTTAGAGACAAT
This sequence comes from Callinectes sapidus, assembly GCA_020233015.1. Taxonomy (NCBI): domain Eukaryota; kingdom Metazoa; phylum Arthropoda; class Malacostraca; order Decapoda; family Portunidae; genus Callinectes; species Callinectes sapidus. The sequence goes on along the minus strand of CM035197.1, from coordinate 17,555,523 downwards.
ATCACGACCTTGAAATATACCAGTTAAACAACAACAACAACAACAACGACAACGACAACAACAACAACAACAACACACACACACACACACACACACACACACACACACACACACACACACACACGGGTAGGTAGCCTTGACGGAGGGCGCACCTGTCGAGGACAAACACGGCAACAGCAGCTCACCACCAACTATTATGAAGTAAACACCGCTCCCCACACCCACAGGCAATGTTTTCACTCGACACCTCCAGCACCAGGCTTACCTTGCAGCCCGAGCCGCTGATATGAGGGTGGACGTGATGTGCACGGAAAATAGAACAAAACAGAAGCTCTCCAATAGTGATTCATAATGGATGTTTTTTTTTATTTGACACGAACACGGGAGATTTTGAATTTCAGAGGTGCGGTGTTCTTGCGGTGTTCTTGATTTACGTTTTATTTAGCATTACCGTTTTCTATTTATTTGGTTATGGTGCGTGGTGAGTGTTAGGTTACTCTTGTTGTATGACATGTTTCTGTTTCTTCTTCTTCTTCCTCCTCCTCCTCCTCCCGCTCCTCCTCCTCCCGCTCCTCCTCCTCCCGCTCCTCCTCCTCCTCCTCCTCCTCCTCCTCCTCCTCCTCCTCCTCCTCCTCCTCCTCCTCCTCCTCCTCCTCCTCCTCCTCCTCCTCCTCCATCTTCACCTTTCATCGAGTTTCGGCAGACAGGTTTTAAAGTGAAGGCAAAAAGGCAAGGAAAATCTTCATTAATGTGGACAAAGAGATTCGTATTGTGAAAGAAAATACTGCCGATGTATTTCAAGTCACTGTGGACGTCCCCAGTTCTTAGAGGGGTTTTGTTGTCTACCTTCTTGCGAGAGGCGTCCAGCACGGTCGGCCACACTCACAGCACGTCCGAGACAGATGTGGTTTGTCGCCGAGTTGTGAAACTTCATGTGGCGTGATAACCTCATTCAGTTATTTTCAGGGCTAGTTTTTCTCACACTATCTGCCGTGTGAGGGTGTAAGTACGTGTAAGTACTACGTGAATGTGTTGTTTGGTGGGAAGACTGACTGTTCACTGGTTTTTGGGTGGTGGTGCGAGCAGCTTCGTCATGTTTGTTTGTATAGGGGTGAACCATATTGCTTTCATGCAACTCACTGTACGTCTTACTAGGAAGGAATGTGTTCTCAAGGACGTTAATGTCTTACTTTAACTACTTCATAACGGAGTTCTGGAGTTTATAAGGATGTTTTGATAGAGATAATGTAACAAAGCTGCTGCTGTGTTGTTGAGAAATAGGTCATGTGTATTCCATTAATCATCTCTGTGATCTCTGAATAGTCTTAATGAGAGTTCAATGCGTTTAAGAATATAATCCTAACGACCACATTATTAAGTAGTTTACTCCCGGAAGAACCTTGTTGTTGTAGGCGAATCGTAACACCCATTGGGAAACTGGATGGGCTGATTGTTCCTTGTGGAGAATGAGTGGAGTTGAAAGGAGCTTGATTGATGGTTTGACCTGAGTCACTGAGAGAGAGAGAGAGAGAGAGAGAGAGAGAGAGAGAGAGAGAGAGAGAGAGAGAGAGAGAGAGAGAGAGAGAGAGAGAGAGAGAGAGAGAGAGAGAGAGAGATAGTTAGTTAGTTAGAGTTAACTAACTGGCTTCTAACCTACATACAATATCAGAGACTATAGAATAAAATGGGTGTTTAAAAACTTGGAGGGGATTATGGGAGAAAAATGTCTACCTGTGAAAAGATTAAGCAATTTCAATGAGAGAGAGGTATTGAACTTCGCCACAGAGAGTGAGAGAAATGGGTCTAGTTAGTCAGTACACGCCTCAATGACAGTGCAGAGGCGTCCCCCCTTACGCTGCTTGCTTGACTTAGTCTGGAAGATTTGCAATACACAAAGGCCGATGCTGCTGAAAAATATACTTATTTATTTATGCATACAAGAGAGTCTTAACCTTCAGTACCGATTAAGAGCAGGCCATGGGTGCAGTGCCCGAGGGAGCTCGCTGGAGCATGGCAGTGGTCTTCGGTAGAACAAAAAATACGTATCGGACACGAGTATTTGCCCATCACGATTACGCGGGTGTTGTGTTGCCTGCGCGCCGCTCTGGTGCCTCCGTAGTTTTGTAAGATCTTTCTTCGTCATGCCGTTAGTGCGATATTAATGGCTGTTACCTAATAGACTTCTTATCCGTATCGTGCGCGTGCGTGCGTGTGGTGTGTTGCTGTTTGTGTAATATATCACTGTTTTGAGGATTACGTGACCACCAGCTGTACTTTCCGGATGTGGGCTGAAGCTTTTTTAGTCAATATGGTTGAGACTGAGACCTTCACATACATAATACCTCAATTCCACTGTTCCTCAGAAATAAGTTGTTGCTCCTTACTCAACGGAAACCTTTGCACCTGCCCGGCCTAACCTCAGCCTGCCAAGTGATAACCAAGGAGTTTGTGTGTGTGTGTGTGTGTGTGTATGTGTGTGTGTGTGTGTGTGTGTGTGTGTGTGTGTGTGTGTGTGTGTGTGTGTGTGTGTGTGTTCTGTAACTAGCGCTTCATCACGTCTGTATTACCCAGTCCATGTTCCGCGTGAGTGTTTAGAGACACTACGTGAAAGTCATGTTGAGGTGACGAGAGTGAAGCAACAGCCAGCATGATGGAGACGGATGTTCAGTGTTTTCCGCCACTCGTGCATTGACGTTAAAGGTTTCTACACCTTTGACGCACAGGAACCGTGTTCTTACGTGGTTTGACGTCTTGTCTCTTACCCACACTTTTGACACAACTTAGCTGATATTACTTTAGTTCCCACTTGGATCTTAATTATCCTATTAATTGTTTTAATGACAGCAAGAAAATACGCATGGAAAACGAACTAATCATCCTTGTGGCCTTTCAATTTTTTTTATGGACCCAGAACGTTTCAAAATAAGCTGCTTTTTAACAACTGCTTCGTGAGGGGGATTCCCATTACCTCACATAGTATTTCTTTCCCCTTCAAAACAGCCTCACTTCACTTGTCATGCGCTGCTCGGTCACAATGTACACAGGGAACAGGAAATCCGGACGGCAATTCAACTCGAGCCGGCCAGAGGTTAGATGTCACGTGCCAAGAACAAGTCATCTCTTTTTCTTCACAACGCTCTCTCAAGACTCATTGCGCTTTTCTCTCATCCCCCTCGCACATTGTCGCTTATCTCCTTCATCACCGCACTCGTTATCTTGAATGTGTCTCTGTTTGTGCGACCCTGACAGTTAATTTGGAGTAATGATAGTGCTGGGAGTACATTTGTCATCATTACTTTAATCATCGCGAGCTGTTGTACTTACGTGTGTATCACAGAGATGGTGACAGTTCGACGTTAAAATTGGCAGGCCGGGAAATATACTGCTCTCTCTCTCTCTCTCTCTCTCTCTCTCTCTCTCTCTCTCTCTCTCTCTCTCTCTCTCTCTCTCTCATTCCCACAATCCCGTAAACATCTGGTGGGTGATCTCTGGTCTCTTTACCGTGACAAAATTAGCACTTTGTATTACGCTCTCTTGTTTTGTCGTGTGTGTGTGTGTGTGTGTGTGTGTGTGTGTGTGTGTGTGTGTAGCTCGTCTGACTCGTTCTTTAGATTCATTAATTTACATTTGTCTTTTAAGTGATAAGTGTTTTCCTATTACCATTTTCAACTGGTTCTGTTTTTTTTTATCCTTGGTTAATTAAATAATTAATATTTGTTAATACTTTGTTATAATGATAGTAGCGTTCTTGACGTTTGAAGTGAGTAATCTAAGGTATTTTTCTTTTAGTGAAGCATATTTCTGTTTAGCTGAATACAACACCTGGTTGACGCTGTAATATTCGGTGGGAAGAGGAAAAAAATAATAGGCTAGAATCCTTTAAAAACAAATAAACAAGTAAATCAATAAAACATGAACTCAAAATTCAATGGTACAGTTAAAGAATGTAAGTAGGAAAGGTTAACAATTATGGTTTACTGGTAGGAATAAATGAATAAATGGGTAAAAAGATAATGGTACGGGTTACATTGTCTTCTGTTTAACCCCTTCATCACTGGGGCACATTTTCACCTTGAGCTTTGGGTATGATTAGACGATATTATTATTAGCAAGGGTCTGTGGAGGTTAGATGATTAATGGCTAGAGGCAGTGCTATTTTGATCCCCTCATGAATTTCTAAAACTGTATAAAATCACCAAATTAAAAGCAAAATGAATATTAAGACGCGTCCCAATACTGAAGCGGTTAAGATGATTATGCTTGAATTGTTTTTGGTTACGTTTGATTTACGTATTTCTGCTGCTGTTCTTTTTGTTCTGCTGACCTGACTGTTCACGCTGCTTCCTCTGGCCTTGTTGATTACTATTCTCTGTCATTTATTGGCCGTAAGTTTTTATAGTTATTACTATTGTTATTATGTTGGTCTTTTTTTTAGGGAGGGGGTGGATGGGTGGTGTTCATGTCGTATGTTATTGTTTGCTTGAAGTTTCGAGGTCGTGTTAAACTTTTTTTCTTTTTGTTTTTTATTCTTGTTCCTTGGTCATGTTATGGCTATGTTATTTATTTGTTTTTTTGCCTATTCATTCTTAGTAATTAGCTTTTTGTAAACACTTTTTATTAATGATTCTTTAGTTGCTAAATGTGATTTTCTTCTTTTTTCTTCTCTTTTATTGTTTTTTCTCTTGTTTCCATTTCACTTTTTTTATTTTTTTATTTTTTATTTTTACTTTCTTTTTATTACGTTATTACAGGTGGTATTTTTCTGAACTTCATTTTGTGAGGGAGTTAAGGCACCTCTTGGAGCTTATTGTTCTAGCTGACGTACATTTGTGCTTTTTTTTTTTACTTATATTATCCTTTCCTATGTAGAGTTATGCTTAGTGGTATTATTTTCTTGCTGCCCGTGGTTGTCGCATTAGAGTTTGCTATACAGTGTAGGGCAGGTGACAGGATGCACTGGTTATTGATGCACGAGGAAAACGAGACGAATGTTCTGATCTAGTACTAGAAGTGTGAAGATTATGTGCATGCAGCTTCCAGTGAATATTTTGGTAACTTTTCAGTCATAAATATTGATTATTTGCTCAAAACCTGGCGAGGGCAGGTGGCAGGAAACGTTTATCAAGGTGGAGTGGGAGGCAAGGGGAAGTTTTTCTGCTTTGACGAATTAAGTTTCTTTAGTGAAAGTTTAGGTTAGGTAGTGCGTGAAATATATACTCGTATATATATATTTTTAATTTTCTTTCTTTCCTTACTTTTCCTTCCACTTTCCTTCCCTTATCCTTTTCTGTTCTTTCTTTCCTTTCTTCTCTTCTGCAATCGTGAATGTGCTTTTTCTCTTAATTCTTTCCTTTCTTCCTTCCTTCTTTCCCTCTCTCCTTTTCATATTTCCTTTTATCTTTCCATTTTTTATCTCTTCCTTTTACATTTCTTTTCTTCTGCGTGATAACCTTCTAATCTCCATGTTGATATAATAGGTAAAACAGTGTGTGAAATATTGTTTTTTCATTCTTTCATTCCTTCTTTCCTTCCTTCCATCCTTCTTGCTCTCTTTCCATCTTTTCTTCTCTACTTCCATCTTTTCCTTATCCTTCTTCCCCTTTGCATTTTTTTTCAATTTTTTTTTTCTGCATAACAACCTTATAATTCGTTAAAGACTAAGACTAGGCGATGTTGACAGTGATGATGACGGTGTACCTTATGAAGGAAATAAATTAACCTCATTAATCTCTTCTTTTCCATGTCCATGCAGACTTTATTACAATTTACAATGCGAACGAGTGAAAGACTGCAAATTAATCACTATGGCACTCGATTACAAGATTGGATGCATAATGAATCTTTTGAGGGAAGAAAAAAATGTGTCATGCATGTTAGAGAATCCTTAACCTGCTAATCTTATATACTGCAGCGATAACCTCCTTTTGAAGAATTGTGCAATAAAAGGATTAGTGATAATTGAAGGATTTAAGGGTAGAGGAATAGAGGAAGAGAAGGGAGGAATGCGTGGGGAGTTAGAGGGAAGAATGGGGTGAGGGTAGGGATGTAGGGAGAGGAAGGGAATAGATTTGTCGTTGTTGGAACGCGGAAATGAAGGAAGGGAGGGAAATGGAACTTAAATTAACATAGATATATGGAGAGATAACTAAATAAATTAATATTTAAGTAACTTGATTGATAAAGCAAATAAATGACTTTGTAAATAAACGAACAAATAGATAAATGAATGCATGAATCAATAGATTAACAAAAATATGTAATAAAGCAAAAAGAATAAACAATTCCAAGCTTAATTCATGTCATCTCGAACACCCAACCTTTGTTGTTGTTGTTGTTGTTGTTGTTGTTGTTGTTGTTGTTGTTGTTGTTGTTGTTGTTGTTGTTGTTGTTGTTGTTGTCGTTGGTGTTGTTATTGTTCTCCTGCTTCTCCTCCTCCTCCTTCTTTTTCTTCCCAGGATTTTATTTCACCACGTGGACTAATGAGGGAACCGATTTCATTTCTAGATGTTATAGAATTTGTCGATGACTTGTTGCAGTGTGACCTGGTTGTGACTCAAATCGTGACTGTGATTACCGAGGACTCAGTCACACCTTTAATGGAGCGTGAGTGAGTGTGTGTGTGTGTGTGTGTGTGTGTGTGTGTGTGTGTGTGTGTGTGTGTGTGTGTGTGTGCGCGCGCGTGTGCGTGTGAAAGTTTTTCTTCAAGGGTGACAGCTGCGGTTCATTTCGTTTTTTCTTTCTTTTCTTTGCTTTTTTTTTTTTGTTTTTTGTTTTTTGTTTTTTTGCTTCGCCTCGACTCGTTGTTTTATTGTTATTGTTGTCGTTATTGTTGTTGTTGTTGTTGTTGTTGTTGTTGTTGTGCTATTAGTCGCAGTAGTAGGTAGCAATAGTAGTGGTACCAGCAGCAGCAGCAGTGGTAACAGCAATGACAAAGCTAAACATAATTACCACCCTATATTTAAACACACATTAATAATATCACTTTGTTCCGTCAAATTTTCACTCCGTTCTGCCAATTTCACCTGTCACCCTCGCCAATTATCACTACTTCTGTTTTCTCAATTTCTCCTCTTTTT
>CM035197.1:17455416-17495249 GCA_020233015.1 Callinectes sapidus | reverse complement strand
GGCGAGGCGAGGCGTTAAATGCAATCACACCACCGTAATGCTGTACTGTTATCTGAACGGATGTCTGGCTTTATGGTACTACTGTATTGCGGGATTGTGGGCTGAAAGCTGGTGATGCTCATAACGGCACGTATTATTATAGGGTGGGTGAAATGTACCGCACAGCTGACCAAAGGAGTGGTGTTATACTCCACTAATTGTTTCTAGGCTAGGAAAACTGTATCTGGCAACAACCTCTGCCTATCACATTCCCAGTGTTCTTCTAGTGTGTCAGGTAAGTGTGTAGTTAATTTGACTATTTGTTCACTTCTGTTTGCTTTATTGACGTAAAATATACTGAGCTTTATAATTTCCCTGTCCCGGTTTATCCTTCTAGTTTGCTCCAGGGTATGTGAATTCAATATAGTTTTCCCATGTGTTCATTTCTATTTCATTCATTGACGTAAAATGCGCTGATGCAACTCTACCTTTGTTTCTTTGCTAATGCTCTCCACATACAAATGAATATGATATAGAAACTCTGATTACCTCATTATCATACATCCTTTTAAATGTCGAAACCTCAGATTACTATCTCATTAGACTGACATCCAATTCCTACACTTTCATTCTCGTAATAGAAGTCGTTGCGCAAGGAGGGGATTGATTTTGCTCGGTATGCGCTCGGTGGCTTTCAAGTTTGGTCCGTCGCTCCCACAAGGTGACGTGAGTGGGACCGCGCACGTAATCCAGATGAAAGTTGCCTCTGGGCTGTTAGGTTGAATTTCAAAGCAGGTTACACTTTTATTTATTTATTTATTTTGTTAACTTCATATTTTTTTTTTTACTATTTCGATGTTTCTTTATAAAGGTATAGTCATTATCTATTCATATGTTTATCAGTTTTATATTTTGCCTTGCTGGATACATGTTTATTTTGCATGAAAAAAAAAAAAAAAATGAGAGAGAGAGAGAGAGAGAGAGAGAGAGAGAGAGAGAGAGAGAGAGAGAGAGAGAGAGAGAGAGAGAGAGACTTTGATCATTACCATGTGAAGTGAATGCACAATCCCGTAATTTCAAATGCTTTTGGTTCCGGCTAGGAATGTAATTTATTGGTTTCTCGCGGGTATTTTCTTTTTCTATTTATGGTGCAGAATCTTTGTTTTATGAAAATATTCTTGAAAATACCATTAGCTTCCAAAGGAGCATATTAAAGAAATTTGAGACAATACGCCGAAATTTTTTGAGTTTGTAGTCTTGAGTCTCATGAAGAATATCACTTGCCGTCTCTACTGTCACTTGATCTCATCTCTGTTGTTTTTAAGAAGATCTTGTGATTGAAGTTTTCTAGGGTATTTCTTCTTTCTTTCACCCATATTCTGTTCATCCCCCTAACGCAAAAGTTAAATAGTACTCTCAATCATACATCTCTTTCTCTATAAAATTTCGGAACTCCTGCTTCTTTATTTTTTTTTTTTTTTCGTTTAATCGCTTTTGTTGCCCTTGGTCGACTTTCCCTTCTTACCTAAAAAAAAAATCAATTCAGATTTTGTATCATCAATAGGAAACCTCTCCAACAGAATCCTGAAATATCACTTCTTTGGCCTTTGAAAAATAGTTATTAGAGGAACACACAAGTTTCAGAGTACTATGAGCTGGAGCTGGCAAGGCTATTTTTATTAGTGTAGGATTCTTTATCATCAATAGGAATAGGAAGATTATCCAGAAGAAACCACAAAAAGATTATCCAGAAAAAAAAACACAAAATATCATCTCTATGTTCTCTAAAAGGCAATTATGAGAACCCAAAGGATTTAAGAACACAAATTAGAGTTTAAGGGCATTTTTTTTTTATTCTAGTGATAACTTAATAGTGATTCTTTATCATCAGTAGGAAAGACTTTTAGAAGAGAAATTGAAGTTTTAAGGGCATTTCTTTGATTTTAATGATAGCTTAATAGTGATTCTTTATCATCAGTAGGAACGTTACCCATGAGAACGTCGCCTAAAAAATCATCTCTATGGTCTCATAAAAAAATTAAATGAGAGCACAAAGTATTTACGAACCATAAGCTCACGTGATAGTTTAATAGTGGTTCTTTATTATCGTAGGAAAGTTGCCCATGAGAACCTCTCCTGAAATAAATAAATCATCTCCACAGCCTCTTAACCTCTTCGGTACTGGGATGCATTTTCATATATGTTCTGCTTATTATTTGTCGGTTTCATACAGGTTCAGAAACTCAAGTAGGACTCCGGCCATTAATCCTCTGACCTCTATAGACTCTACCTAATGTGAATAAATCGTTTAATCATACCCAAACCAAAGCTAAGAATCTGTCTCAGAACTGAAGAGGTAGGCAAAAATATCTCCCAGAACTGAATGGTTTGAAAAAAATATTAAATAAATAAATAAAAAAAGGCTAATACACAAGACGTATAGGAACCATAATCTCACATTTTCCTCAGACTGCACGGTTCTTATGAGGCTCTCAAGTACGGTACCTCCCTGGACGGCCTCTCAGACTTCACGGGCGGCATAGCGGAGTCTGTGAGTCTTCGTTCAGACCCTACTACCTGCGGGCGCCTCTTGGCCAAGCTGCTGGACCTCACTTCGCTCGTCACCGCCGTGGTCACCAGCAGCCACTCCTCCAAGACGCCCCCCGAGAAACTGGCCAGCGGCATTGTCTTTGGAATCAACTACAGGATTTATTGCATCGAGAAGGTGAGGGTGATGGTAGTGTAGTGAGGAGAATGGAATAGGGCCTCTCTCTCTCTCTCTCTCTCTCTCTCTCTCTCTCTCTCTCTCTCTCTCTTCATCGTTGTCGTTATCACCGTAATTGTTGTTGTTGTTGTTGTTATTATTATTATTATTATTATTATTATTATTATTATTATTATTATTACTATTATCATTATTATTATCATTATTATTCTTATTGATGTTTGTGTCATTGTTGTCGTTACCATTATCTTATTTTTTTCATATATATATTTTTGTTCTCTATGGTGGTTAAAAATCTCTATGACCCTTCCTCAAAAAATATAACGTTAATAATCACAAATAAACTAATGAAAGAAGAAACAAACAAACAAGTAAACAGAACAAACAAATATATCAATCAACAAATAATTACGTCCCTGTCTTCCGTGGCAGGTGGAGAGCTACAGCGGGGAACAAGTGACGCTGGTGAGGATACGCACGCCGCTGGGTACCACTGCGGAGTACCTCGGGGCGTGGGGCAGGGGCTCGCCGGAATGGGACACGGTGCCGCCAAGGGAGAAGGAACGACTGAATCTGAAATATATGGCAGACGGAGAGTTTTGGTGAGTGCGTTGTTGTTGTTGTTATTGTTGTTTTCCATAGTAGGACTTAAGGTAACTAAATCCTGATATAGAGAAAGGGAGGCATAGAAGGAAAAGGGCACAAGATATTGTGATAGGAAGAAGTGAGAGGAGAAAGTGAATGAGGACTGATAGTGGATTCATCAGTGCCTCTCTCTCTCTCTCTCTCTCTCTCTCTCTCTCTCTCTCTCTCTCTCTCTCTCTCTCTCTCTCTCTCTCTCTCTCTCTCTCTCTCTCCTTTGTGTGCGATACGAAAACTGAAAAAAAGAAAGGAAGACACCGAATATGAGTAAGATATTCACCTTAATCCCCCCGTCCCATCTCGCGTCTTCTCAGGATGGCTTACAGTGACTTCGTGCGGACGTTCTCTCACCTGGAAGTGATTCACCTAGATGGCGAGACCTCCCGCGACGAGCCCTCCCTCAGACACAAGACGCCGTGGATCTCCCGCGTGTACCAGGGAGCGTGGCAGCGAGGCGTGACGGCAGGTGGATGTAGGAATAACCCAGGTAAGGATGGCGATGCTCAAAGGGATGGGGATAGCATTGCCTACTCGTAAGTTTAACTCCTTCACCTCAATGACGCATTTTTATATCCATTCTGGTTACTATTGGGTGGTTTTATACAGTTTCAGAAACTTTTGTAGGGATTGAAGCGGTGAAGACTCTGGCCATTAACCTTCTGGCCTCCATAGAGCCTTCCTTATGCCCATAGAATCATCTAATCATACCCAAAACTCGTGGTAAAAATGCGTCCCAATACTGAAGGGATTAATGAACATACATGATCTGAAACTCTTCTACAGCACACTTCGATTATTATTTAGAATTTACCATGGTTTTAAGGGAGTTTTTTTTTCTTTATAATGACAGAATAATATTTCTGTTTTAATAACAGGAGAAATACTCTTGAGAATCATCTCTTTGGTCTTTGAAAACCGTCGTGGTGAGTAGGCCAAGCGTTTCCTGGATAGAAGCCTGAGCAATACAAATAAAACGATAACAAAGAAGTATATAGGTCTTTCTAGTGAGTGACATCGTTGGAATTCTAAAGTTGGGTATGAGCTCGTGTTTCGACAAGCTTTATTTCCTTATGGTTGTCATTTTCATTTGCCACAGAAATTATCATAAATTTGCTCTCACCAGTGTCGGAGAAATTTTTACTATGACCTCCATCCCTAAAACATCCATGGAAATCATAGTAACTTCCACGATAATCTGTTAAAGTAGCCGAGATTAGGCGCAAAAATGTTGTAGGAATGAGACCCTTGTGTTCGTGGCTTTTATGTTCGCACTGTCGGTCGTTAATGTCTGTGAGAAGAGGTGCCAAGTCAGCCGTGAAGAGAGAGATAAGGATGTTTCTTACGTTAATTTTGTGATGTTGTACTTCACACTTGCACAACTCCGCAGAAAAAACCTATGACTCCATATCCTGTCCTTAGGTAGAGCCTTGTGTGGCCCCAACTTGTAACTGTACTCGCTGTTAGCTTCCACTCACAGATTTTATATACGTTTCTTGCCTCCCACCTCCATAACTCTCTCTCTCTCTCTCTCTCTCTCTCTCTCTCTCTCTCTCTCTCTCTCTCTCTCATTATAACTTCATTTTATTGATGGAACAATATTTTCTAGAACGTTCATATGTAGCTCGGTTTTTCAAAAAATATTTTTTCTGGATATTTCATTTATTCAATATTTTATAGGTGGATTCAGACAGTAATAAAAATTAATCCATGCCAACTGGGGATCACTTATATGGATGGGTCATACCTACCCTGTTCAGTCCGCCTGAGCTGCTTTCAAATCCACATTAGCAAATCCTTACAGAAGTTATGGAGTGCAGATATTTAGATGCTGATGTTATAATTCAAGATCCGTATATGTTAAAAAGGATATACATTCTTATATCTATACATTATCTTTTCTTTTATTATTATTTTTTTCCTATTATTTATTTATTTTTCTATTGCAGTTTTGTACATTTTCTTTGATTCGGATTCTCTACGTAGCAACATCAGGTTGTGAGATGCCTTATGCCAATGTTACTTCTTTACTTGATTACTTACATTACTGATTTACTCATTTGTGCATTCCTCTTTTTAGTCATTTGTGTATTCATTTATCTCTTCATGGATTTATTATTATTTTTATGTGGGGGGGGATACCTGCCAAGGGGGGGAGGGGGGGAATGAATCCTCATTTGTTCAGTGAGACCAAAATCACGATGAGGCTCTTTTCTTGGCACACTTCTCTTGTTCACAAAAAACCCAACCCTCTACTTATCTGATGCTTTCCCACACTTACTTATAGAGTGCGGGAACAAGGACAGGTGCGTGTGGCCACCCAAAGACATGTTCTTGTGCTGCAGTGTTTTCAGGTTTTTTGTCTTTATTAAGTTCGTACTATGCAGCAGATCAACTTTTTTTTTTAATCTTTATGATCTCCGAGGCGTATTAACATGGTAAGTAATTTCCATCTCCTCGAGTTTTTATCCCAATGTTTCCATTTGCAGACACATTCCACATCAACCCTCAGCTGCATCTAATCCTGAGTGACATGGAGGAGGTGGTGATTTCCCTTAACCAGCACTCTGTCATGGAGCCCAAGGTGAGGAGGCTACACACACACACACACACACAATGGAGAGACCAACAAATTAAAAGTAGCTTATACAAATGTGGATGTTTTGCTAAGCAGCATATTAGAGATAAAGGACTATTTAAGCAGCGAAAAACCAGATGTGTTCTGCATGACAGAAACAAAATTGAAGGAAGAGATTAACGTAAATTTCCAGCTAGAGGGATTTAAGCTTTGGAGGAGAGATAGAAAAGGAAAAGGAGGAGGAGGAGTATTAATAATGGTGAAAGAAGACATAGCTGTAGAGGGAGTGCAATATGGGGACGGCATGGCAGAAGTCATCAGTATAATAATTCGAAATAATGAAAGAGATAGAAGAAAAATTATAGTAGCCTATGTGCCACCAAGAACAAATACGTGGAAACTAGAAGAGTATAAAACAATGCAGAAGGAGGTGTTAAAATGCCTGGCTGATATGATGAGGAAGGACAGAAAAGTACTACTAATGGGTGATTTTAACTGGAAAGAAATGGAAGGGAGTGGAACCGAAGGATCATGGAGTGAAGAAATGCTGAAATTAGTCATGGAGAACACACTGGACCAGTGGGTGGAGGATTTCACGAGACTCAGAGGAGAGGATGAACCATCAATGTTAGATCTGGTATTCACAAAAAAAAACAGAACTCCAACCCATCATAAAATATCTAAGCCCAATGGGAAAAAGTGACCATGTATTGATGGAAGTAGAACTACAAGAAGGGACATTGGCAAGAAGGGGAAATGATTATAAAAGTGGAAGATTAAATTATGCGAGGGCAAACTTTGAAGGCTTAAGGGAATTTTTTGAAAGGACAGATTGGAGAGCAATCATGAACGGCAAAACAGCACAGGAGAAGTACAAAATATTCCTGAAGAGGTATAGAGAAGGTGTCAAAAGATATGTACCAAAATACAAACTAAGGGATAGCAAATACACCTGGTATAATGCTAGATGTGCAGAAGCGAAGCGAGCAAAAGACAGAACTTGGAGGAAACTGAAGAAGCAGAGGAATGAAATTAATAGAGAGATATAATGAAGCAAGGAATGACTATGTCAGGATAAGAAGAGAGGAAGAAACAGCTTTTGAAAAGGATATAGTAAAGAAATGTGGAGATGAACCCAAACTCTTCTATAAATACGTAAATGGAAAAATGAAATGTAAAGAAACCATAGACAAGATAATAAAGAGAGGAAAAACATACCAAATAGCAGAAGAGCTCAGTGAAATTATGAATGAGAGCTTCAAGTCAGTATTCACAGTAGAGGAGCAATTTATAGAACCAAACACGGCAGAGGTTGTGGTGCAGAAGCAAGACGTTGGAAGATTGTTAGAAAATCTAGATGTAAGAAAAGCAATGGGACCAGATGGAATGTCAGGCTGGACACTAAAGGAATGCAAAGGGCAATTAGTACAGCCAATTTGGGAAGTGATTACAAGCTCAATAAAGGAAGGGAGGTTGCCAAAAGTGTGGAAGAGGGCCAACATTGTGCCTATATACAAAGGAGGAAAGAAGACTGACCCGCTGAATTACAGACCTGTCTCACTAACAAGTGTGGTCAGCAAAATATGTGAGATACTAATTAAAGAGAAGTGGGTGAGATACCTGGAGGATAACAAAGTTATATCCAATAGGCAATTTGGGTTCAGGCAAGGGAAATCATGTGTCACAAACCTGCTAAGTTTCTGTACGCAAGTAATTGAAGGAATTGAAGACAGAGATGGATGGATAGATGTTGTCTACCTAGATATCAAAGAAGCATTTGATACAGTTCCACATGAGAGACTATTATGGAAACTAAAGCACTTAGGTGGACTACGGGGGAAACAATTAGAATGGATGCAGGATTATTTGAAAGATAGAGAAATGAGAACGGTGATCAGGGAGGAAACTTCAAGATGGAGGAATGTAACAAGTGGAGTACCGCAGGGGTCAGTCCTAGCACCCATAATGTTCCAAATATATATAAATGGTATGCAGTGTGGCGTGACTAGCTACATGAATATGTTTGCGGATGACGTTAAATTAATGAGAATGATTAAAAACACTGTTGACTGCCAAGAGCTACAAGGGGACATAGATAAGATCGATGAATGGAGTAAGACGTGGAAGCTGGCTTTCAATGTAAAGAAATGTCACGCGATGGAGATAGGCAAGAGCAAGAGAAGGCCAAAATGGAACTACAAGATAGGACAGGAGGAGATACCTAAAACAAAAGAGGAAAAAGACCTAGGGGTGGTGATACAGGATACATTGAACCCAGAGCAGCACATAAATAAACTATTTGGATCAACATATAAAATGTTAGCCAATATTAGGGTGGCTTTCCATTACATGGACAAGGACATGATGAAAAGAATTCTAACCAGCATGATACATCCAAGATTAGAATATGCAGCAGTAGTGTGGTCACCACATGCAAAAAAGGATATAACGAAACTAGAAAGGATCCAAAGAGTAGCCACGAAAATGGTACCAGAACTAAGCGAGCTAACATATGAGGACAGATTAAGAGAAATGGGACTGCCAACTCTACAGGACAGAAGAGAGAGAGGTGATCTAATAACTCTGTATAAGATAGTAAATGGTATTGAAAAGCTAGACGAGCAAAACCTGGAGATGGAAGAAGAAACTAGACAAATGAGAGGACACTCAAGGAAAATCAGAAAAAGTCGGTGTCTAAAGGACACAAAAAAGTAGTTTTCCACATAGAATTGTGGACACCTGGAATGGATTGAAAGAAGAGGTTGTTACAGCAACCAATATCCATAAGTTCAAGGAAATGTTAGATATATGGAGATATGGAGACAGGACACTATGAGCCCCGCTCGAACCCTGTATAATACAACTAGGTAAATACAACTAGGTAAATACACACACACACACACACTAACGAAGTTATGTTTTCAAAGGTCATTCATAGCTAGTGTCTCATTGTGATATGCATTGCAGGTGGTGGGCTTCACAGCGTATCCACTCTCCAAGAACGGCTTGGATTCCATCAGTAAAGCCTTCTTCAAGAAACACAAAAGTCTCGTCAACTCACAATACACTAACAGTCGTCAGGTGAGTACTGTGTAACTGTATTATTATTATTATTATTATTATTATTATTATTATTATTGTTATTGTTATTATTGTTGTTGTTGTTGTTGTTGTTATCATTATTATTGTTGTTGTTGTTTTTTTTTTTGCTGTTGTAGTTGTTTTTAAGTATCTAATCATATATTTTTCTACCTTGCATTTTCCTGCAAATATCGAAGGTTTTGCTTGTCTTTTCACCATACTTATTATTTATGTATGCATGTATGTATTTCTATTTCAATATCAATGCCATTGCAGTTATGCTTTGTATGTTGTACTTGAACAGGTGTGTGAGCGAGTACAGCTGGAGCAAGGTGGTTACATCCTGCTGCCCACTACCTTTGAACCTGGCCAAGAGTCTGCCTTCACCCTCAGAGTGTTCTCCTCCAAGCCTCTCAAGCTCAAGTAAGAAATGCACAATGCACACACACACACACACACACACACACACACACACACACACACACACACACACACACACACACACACACACACACACACCTAAGACTGAAAGATTTAATTTAAGGGGAGAGACTATTATAACATGCCATGAACTCCAGAGTGACTAAGGGAAAAGGCAAATCTGTAGTAATTGCAGTGTGTAGGATTTTTTAAGGGAGTGAAGGTGAGCAGCATTTTACTTTCTTATTCTAAATACTATTGTTCCTTCTTGCCTTCTACTGTACAGAGAATCTCATTCTTCTTTAATTTCATTCACGATCTATTGTATAAGATTTGCTTATAGTACAAGTATTTCTCAGATTATTAACTTTCATTGATACAATATATTACCAACCAGGTTACACCTTTGACCTTAGTCCTATGGTCAGGTTTCATATGTGTTTGTTATTCTAACAAATATTGTGCCTTTTTGGTGGGTAAGTGGACTATCAATTTGTCATGATATTACTACATTTACAGTATTGTTGACAACATTTTTAGCTAATACAGTGCAAACAAAATAAAATTTTGAAATTGCAGTCATTCATATGTAGTTATTTAGTATTTACAAAACTGATTCAGTACTTTTCCTTCTTTAAAGTATTTTGATTTAACATTTATATATATAATATTCTTAAAGTAATAACCATTAGAACTTTTGCAGACCCATCCCATCTTTCCTGACTGTGCCCTCTGCATTGATGTCTTTTTCTCTTACCACCTTAGTGGTCCTTGGTCAGGTCACCTCATGATGACTGCAACATCTGTTGTGGTCTGTGTATTTATATAAGTCTATGTAACTCTCCAGACTGGTGGACACTCCTTCTGCCCTTGTCCAACCAGCTGTGGTTAAGGCACGAGACTCAGTTGATGCCAAGAGCCTGCAGCAATATGAAGCCGTGTTTCTTCAGGTTGCTGATGAACATCGAACAGTAAATGCCTTTGAGTTACATGAGCTGTTAGAGGCCTGTCTGCCTAATGGTAAGTATGTTGCATCTATCCCTTGATACTGTCTTGTTAGAAGGGAAAAGAAAAGGGGAAAATTGTAAATAATCTATTATTTTTACTACAGTTTGTGTATATTTCTGTTTCTGTTAACTCGAATAACACCTATGAAGATGGTGTTATGTTTCAAAATCATTTGTCCTTTCACAGACTACATCAAGAGTTGTGCCAGTCTGGACATCTGTAGACAAGTGATCCTCGCACTCGATGTATCCTTTCTTTTTGTTTCTGGGGTTGTTTGTGTGTGTATACATGTAATACATTAACACACACACACACACACACACACACACACACACACACACACACACACACACACACACACACACACACACACACACACACACACACACACACACACACACATATGGAGATATGGAGACATGACACTATGAGCCCCTCTTGAACCCTGTATAATACAACTAGGTAAATACACACACACACACACACACGCACGCACACACACACACACACACACACACACACACACACACACACACACACACACACACACACATACACACTTACTATTTAAGTTAGAAGGAAGTACATAACTCTTTCTAGAAAAGATAATATATAATGTAGAACAATGGAAGTAAAAAGTATTCTAAGAAGTTACTGAAATTTATGGTAAGCTGTATACACAAAATGTTGTCCATATGATTTATATTTAGGTTGTCTGGAAGGAGACATTGGAAAGAAAGAATTGATTGCCTTTTATTGGCAAACTGCAGAATGATAAAAGGTAAAATTATGTAAGTAATTATACTCATTGAGTAATGGCAATCTTTAGAGACAATGTATAGTCATGGTAAATGGTCAGTAATAGTAGGGGTAAATTAAAATTTGTCTGTTACCATAGAAAGTCGACAAAAATTATGCAAGAAATCAAATGGTAAGGTGCTCAGAGAACCTAAGAAAGAATCTTCATCAGAGTGCAAAGATGCTGAAATGGGAATGACAATTAATGTAATATGAGCTTGTGGCTTTGGGACCAAGCATTTGAAATTATTGGTCCAGTAAGTGGCATTGGTATTGTTACGAACCCATGAAGAAGAAACAAGGGGGGTGAACGTAACAGTATTAAGAGAGGAGAAGGAAATATTGAAGGTGCTGGGGAGGCCAGTGCTGTATTAAGATTTTCTTGTCATGACAGCCATTCTCCCACCAGGTGTGTTTATGAATGTGTAAGATAAAATTTATTACCAATTCATACTAATAAGATGTTATATTTTGAGTGTGTCACATGTATGAAGTAATAATTTTAAATACGTACAAAGTGATTTAGTACCTGCTTGGTTACATTGTGCAATGGAGACTCAATACTCAAACGTATTCATTCCAAAAAATAGTTTTACTACCAATACCTATACTTTATTTTAACGTTAGTAAAACTTTAAGTTTACAAAAATTTCAATTTAAGTTTTTTTTTTATCAACAATTTTTCTATATCTTATACTGCTGCAGATCACTTACATTGCTTTTTCACATCCATCACCACATCAACTACCTTAATGCCTTCCTTGTTCTTCGGTATGGTGTATACTGTAGATTTCACCATATAATACCCAGTTGCAAAATTGGTGATTCTTGCTCCTTTCTCATATTTATCAATAATTTCCTTTTCCAGTTCAATTGTTACCACTTCATTTTTCATGTAGGCTTATTTTTACTGCAAATAAGCATCTTTGGTGCCATTGTATGTTTCTAAATGAAAACCACAGGCAGAACACAGGAGAATGTTGTTATTCTCACAACTGCAGTGGGACAACTGGCAGCAGCAGGGAAGGAGAGGCAGGAGACTTTGTTTACAATCACATGTGTGGACACTCGAGTACCAGATTTTTTTTTAGTACAAAGTCAAACTTTGCATTCGCATATTGAAAAGTTTGACTTTAAAGACATTTAAATATTGAGTCTTCACTGTATTTCCAGTTCTCAAAGATTGCTTATAACAATACATTATGCACTTTAGATATCATATGATCCTACCAGATAGTAATATACTATACATTCAAAATCAGGAATAATTTGGTACCTTCCAAGTTGTATTGTATTTACATACATTACTCTAAAATTGTCATGTAATAATACACTCTGACACTCTCCCCTTGAAATATCATTATTCTAGTCTTTACACACTTACAACCTCTCCAGCAGTTTTCCTTGACCTCCAATATTCAGAGTTCTTCCACGGGAAGACTACGCTTCTCTGACTTCAAGGATCTCATGGTCAGCCTGAAGTTCTGGCAAAATGCCTTCAAGACTCACACCAAGGAGCGGACGGGCATCCTGAAGGCAGAGAGGCTGAGGGATGCACTTGAAGATGTTGGTGAGTTCACATGTTGTTGTCTCTGCTGGATTTTATTTTATCTGGCTTTCCTTTATAATGTCATTCATTTCTGTTTCTTTCTATGTATATCACCAATATTTACTACATATGTATATTAGAGTGCATTTTGCTCCCTATATTTCTCCTTCAACATTTATCTTTTATGTATGTATTAGATTTTATTGATTTTCAAATGCATACATATAGTATGAATTTATATCTTATGTTAATTGAACACTAATTACTGCCTATTTTTTAAGTCCTTTGTGGATGGAGGAAGTTCATATTAATGCACATACAAACCTAACATTCTATTATTTTGGTTGGTATTCAGGATTTCAGCTGAGCACAGAGGTTGTCTCCACTCTAGTCCTGCGCTACATGAGGAAGGATGGCACCCTCAGGTTCGGGGACTATGTGAGCGCCATCCTCCACCTCTCGGTTGCCTTCAGTAAGTTATTGCATTAGTGTTCTGCTGTACTTCACATGCTCTTAGCACAATGTATCAATGAGTATTTAAGTATAATGTGCACCATCTATAAAACAAAATTAAAATGTGCCGGGAATATGTATTTAATTTTTTTATTAAAACTCTGAGATATTGATCTGAGGCTTAGCCATGACAGCAAGAATGATAATGGTAATGGTAAATGAGAATGATAAAACAATGTCCCAAATGCAGCTAGTGAAATTATAGATGGAATGTTAAATACTAAATAGAATTAAAGCAACATATGGATCCCAGTAACATATTATGTTTTTCAGACATATTTGAAAAACGAGACCCTCTTCAGAATGGATCAGTGAAATTTACACTTGGGGAGGTGAGTGATTCTGATTATTGTATCTAGCTATAATGTTGAACACAACCTATTCTGGGAACTTAGGTAGATACAGAATTTTTGTATACAGTATATATATATATATATATATATATATATATATATATATATATATATATACTATGCAAAAGTGACTTGCTTCAATACAAAGCAATAGTTATTAGACCTTATGATTCTGTATAGGCCTATTTAGTCCTCTTAATTGCAAATGACAGTGCTAATGTGATATTTCATAACTGAGAAGAATAGGAAAAGCAAGACACCAACAAGAGGAAAGTAAACAAATGCAGGGAAAGGAATGCCATTATGGTATTTCATTCAATGATCTATTTGCACATAACACCTACAAAATATTTTGAATGGATACTACTGTATATGTACTTCTTTACATAATATATGATACATACAATCAATAATTGATATGTTTATTGTGACAATATGTCATTATCATCCTACCTAGTAATGTATGAAGTTTTGCTTTTGATGGAGATTGTACTCACAATGCAATGAATCCTTGAGTGCAAAAATTGTTTTCTTGGTCATCATCTTTGATAAAATGCAGTTATTTTTTTTTATTTATAACAGTGCTATTGAAATTACATTCTTAGATGAAGGATGTAGCTATAAACTTTTTCCTCACCACATGCCAGCCTTTTAATTATGGACTCTCCTTTACACTTTTCTTTTTCCTTCTTTCCTTCTTTTAGGTACTGTCATTGATGTATCTAACATTTAACATTCTTCTCAGAAAAATTTATCTTAATTATCTTTCTCCATGTGATTTTAATCCTATTTACTTGAGTGTGCTGTGGGCCACATTAAAGTCCTTAATGCTTCAATTTTCCTTTCAAACATATTGCCACCTGTGGTGGCCCTTGGTCTTCCAGTTTGCTGCTCTTCCCAGAAGCAATGCTTAGTACATTATTACAATCCACATCAACAATATTACTTCATATAAGCCTTTGCCTTTTATTCATAGGCATAAACAGACACTCTTTGTTGCAGATTTCCACTTACATATTTGAGGTCTCCAAAATAAATGGATGTAAGCAATAAACATTTGTAAAACAATCATTATCAGCAAACATTGTTTTTTTTTTTCCAGTTTATATCGTGTATTTTTACAACTTTTATGTTTTTCAGTGGTTGAAGAATGCACTGATGTGCTAATGCAGACTTGTGCTTCACTGGATTTCCTTTGTCTTTCCTGATGGTGCTAGAGAGATGTGAAAGGATCAAAGGATTGATCACTGATGTCACAAGGAATCCAAGCCTATTTTGCAAGTGACAATTAAGTCCTTTTACTCAAGTAAGGCTTGAATGTAAATTAGTTATGCACAGTTATCTGTAGCCTGTAAATAGTTTTCATATTGAATTCTCATTTATGTATATGTATAGACTTAGTGTTTGAATGGATAAAAGAGCAAAAGAATAAACAGTTGTTTGAGCATTGTGACTAGTGCAATAGTCTTATAACTGAGAAAAAAGGAATAATCTCATAGAAAATATTTCTCTTTGTGTAGAAGTGGACATGTTACTTTTTGTTACTTTTTTTACAAAGAAAACATGAAATATTTTTGTATTTGTAAATGTAGAATTCTATAAATAAAAAAAACTAATTAGTATATATATTTTGAACTTAAAAATCTTTCATAATATGTAGTGTAAGTGTAATTTCGTACTTTTTAGTTTAATGCACATCAAATTTTTCAAAAACATTTGTAGTACACACAGCTATGACAAAGCTGGCATTAATATCTTTTATATCAATTTCTGTAGTATGTATTTGTGTCTTGCATTAAGCTGATTTGATGTTTCACCCCATAAAGAAGCTTGAATAAATGCACAAATTATTAGTTGCTGCTAATGCAAGGACATTATATTTCATACATATTCTCCAGATTGATGTACCAAGCCTTTATCCAGCACTTTTTTGTTTTAAGTTTGATGAACCATATAGTCTCTCATGAGTCAACATATAGCAAAATTTGTTTAACCTGCAGCATGGTGTGTATGATGCAAATCATGACAAAAGGTAGAAAATATGAGCCATAAAATCAGTGACTTGCATATTGTATAATACTATTAACTAGAAAAGATTCTAATAACCCTTTTTTCTATTGCTATAGCCACACAAATATGTACAAGTTTTTGTTGACCACATCAAAGAAGGATTGTATCAAAAGTTTATAAATTATTAAGAGATTCTCTCCTTCTAACAAAGTTTCATTACACTGTAACTATCTGTCTATAATGTATGCTGTACCATCAACCCCTGTCATGCAGGGCAGCCCAGACAACACAACCCCTCATAACATGCACATCCCATGCTTTCAGTCACATCCCCTCACATCTCAGCTTGTAGGCTTCTGGGGTGAAGGAAGACTGATCATCTTTGACCACATCATCATATAAGGATCAGTAGCACAACCTAACCAGATCTCTCTCCATCAGGGCTGATATCAGAGCTTGTTTTGTTCCTGTTGTATCTGTGTCCCTTTATTCGTCTGAAACTTTTTTTTTTAATTGCAATAATTCCTTTAATTTTGCAAAATATGTATAAATGAGCTTTATTCCCTTAAGAAAGCTTCAATGTATGTATCATGTATAAAACCTATATCAATAGGCTAATTGATATCTAATAAAATTTAAAATACTCAAAAATTATATTTTGTAAATAACTGTATATAGAATAATGAAATAGTGAAAAGGTCCATACATGTTTTATATTGTCAATTATAGTATGATTCTCAATAAAGAGTAACAACAGTAATCAATTCATGGAGTTATTAACATTAATGAGCATCTCAGATGAGGTGTGGGAAGGGAGAGAGTTTATTTTCATTCCTTTATTTGTTCATATATCTACTACTGCTAATCTGAATCTGAATGAAAAGAATACCAACACTCAAGATATACAATGATATATCTTGAATGAATCTTTGTGATCCAGAAAAGCAGCACTTCCTAAAAAAATCTGTGCAGCATTATTTACGTCCTTCACTAGACTGTGTTTTAAGTCAGAGCCAAAGGCTTCATGAAAGTTTGTTTTGAACTGTTCATAATTCTTTTCTCCAAAGGCTTAATAGAGGTGAGCATGAGATTTGCAGCTCACGATCCAGGCTGTAGGTGCGATCGCAGGAGATAGAGATTTGGTCTGCATTATCTATTTACGTAACGTACCTATTCTCGAGCAGAATATTCTGGATCTGTTCCTGAAAAGCCCTTACCTCAGCCACAGTTGGCACCACTTCATAGGGTTAGTAAGTTCTGATGTGGATGTGGTTAAAACACCACTACTACTTGGTGCAGGGTTATTTTGAGACATGCTGGAGGGATAAACTAGAGATTGAGTTAAAACAATGTTAGAAGGAGGAGCTCTAGGGTGGCTACTACCACTTCTCAAACGACGGAGCTAGATTCTTCAGACTGGTGTTCAATTTCTCCAGTATCTAACTTTTCAGCATCTGCTTGTTTCTCAGTTCTCGGTTTCTGATATTCCTTACACAGCAAATTTCTCTCTTTTTCACGCTTGTTCATTCATTTATTATACTTGTGTATTTATTTAATCATTTTATGTTGTTAAGCATGCATCAATTTCATCTTTTCATACTTCAGGCTAGTTTAAGGTCATTGCCAACGCGTTGAAGAAGATTAAAGAAAAGAGAAATACATAAAGGTACACAGATAAAATTATTATCATTATTTTTTAAATTATATGTGATATGGGTAAATCTAGATGGAAAGATATAACATAACAGAGAGTTACAAATTACACTACTAAATTTAAAGGTTCATATTGCATTGGTTTTTAAGCCAGAAAAAGTGACGTTTCAGTAAGAATTCATCACCAATAATTATGTCAGCAAGTGATGTAATTGCTTTAGTAATTATGCAGTGTCAGCTACACTGTTGCTTCTCACATAATACCTATGGTGTTTTTTTGGTGTTCCTCTTTGGTAGCAGGGGGTGTGAAGTCCGCTTGAGTCACCTCTCGCTCTGGTGGGAACAGGGCGTGTGGAATATAAGGTATCCACCGAAGCGCGCGGAGTGTGAAGGGTCACTCGCCTGTCCACAACCTCAACAAAGTACCACAGCGAATGCAAGGATTCTAATTATAATATCCTTGGGCCAATGCGTCCCAGCCAACATTGCAGAAAACATAGTAACTCGTCCAAATTCACTATATTTATAATATTGTTGCGATGACGCCTAGTGTGAAGATAGCAGTGGTAACACTGTCAGATTGGTAACGCTAACTTCGGTGTGGAGGTGGTAAAGATGGCCGGAGTTTGCGACTGGGTGGATATATTGTGCCTGATTGGCCAGTACAAGGGACGCGTCTGGGACGGGAGAGGGAGAGAGAGGCACCTGTGGGAGGGGGTAGTTCTGTCGACTCCACAATTGACTGCTGGCCAGCCTGAGGGGACAGTGAATTACGGGCCGCTCTCTCATTTCTACCGTGAGAGACGTAGCCTTGAGAGGACGCCCGCCTCTCCCGCTCTCCCTGAGGACTTGATCCTGCCCTATTTGTGTAGTGATGTTAAGTACTATGTACCATCCTGTATTTACTCTCTTGTGTGCTAGTAAAGTAAGGAAGTTGTGTCGTGCCTTTAACTGTATTCCTGCCTCTCTGAGTAAGTCTGGGGTCTGTGGGTCTGTTACCTCGCTCCCCTTGCTCGCCACGAATTTTTGCTGAGAAGTGTCCCTGTTCGCTGCCAACCCCATACTGTATGCTGTCCTGAGGGGGACACTGTTGGTAAGAAGAGTGTACCTGTCGTCGCCGTGGAAGCTGTGTGTGTGTGTGGACGGGGGCCAGCGTAACAAGTGGTGTCAGGAGGTTTTGGGATAGTTTGGCTAGCAAGGTTGCTGGGTATAAAGGCACCATGGCAGACTCAAACTCAAAAGGCTGTGAGAAGCCGGAAGACAGTGAGTCAGGCTTGAAAAAGCTGGAAAACTTGGTCGTTGAGTTGGCACAGAAAATGGCACAGTCAGTGGACAAAATGGAACAGGGATTCAATGAAGTAAGACAGGAAAGGAAACAGGATTCAAGTGCAGTGATGGCGCGGATGGACAAAATGGCACAGGATTCAGGTGAATTAAAGTAGGAAATCGGTATAGTGGCGGCACGAATGGACCTGATGAGAGAGGGCTTGCAAGCAGCAGTGGGGGAAGCCAGACAGTTTACTGTGGAACACTGCGGGAAGCTGCGGCAGGACCTATCAGAGGAGTTAAGGGATGAGGTTGTGGAAGTGAGACAACAGTGCGAGGGGCGCACTGAAGTTGTTGAGAGCAAGGTGGAGGAAGTGAGGGAGGAGGTGACGAGACTGCGGCGCTCTCTCGAGGAGCAGTCTCTCGGCGCGTGGGGCCGGCCTGGGTGTCCCGAGTCAGCAGGTCAAGGTCACCTCTATGCATTCTCGGAGCCCGATGACGTCAACCGTGGTGTCAGTAAAACGCAGCCGATGTATATGTGGAGCGCGCCTGCACCTGAGGATGGTGCCTTCAGCCCACCACCGTCACCGCCACTGGCACCTCCATCACAACCGTCTGTCACTGTCTCCCCCCGGCATGCAGGTGTAGCATCTGTCCCGCGCAAACTAGCAGAGTTTGGTGAACAGGTGGCCTGGGAGGCATACCATGCGCAGTTTGAGCTGCTCACCCAAGGACAGGGCTGGAGCGCTCAGGAGAAAGCCCTGCAACTTGTGACCAGTCTGTGTGGGCCAGCGCTGGAAATCCTGGCCCACATGACGGTGAATCAATGCTCATCGTACGTCACGGTGGTGGAAGAGTTAAGGAGGCACTTTGGAAGTGTGTTCCAGGCCGAGGTGTACTGGAAGCAGCTGAAGGGCAGAACACCGTGGCCGGGTGAGTCTCTTCCACAGCTGGTCGAGGCGGTGGAGTCACTGGTCCGTCATGCATACCCAATGGCCCCAGAGGAGATGGTGACGGTACTGTCCTGGGACGCGTTCATAGATGCACTGGAGGAGCAGCAGGTGCAGTTTTTTGTGAAGCAGGCGCACCCAGCAGATGTGCAGCAGACACTAGCGAAGGCACCTTAGGTGCCGCTATGACGCCACACCGCCGCCTCGCCACCCAGAATCCGCCCCACCGCCACATACCAGTTCACCGCGTGCAAGTACAGCAGGGGAGGAGGAGGCGCACCAGCTTGGGTGAGTTCAGTGGTTCCTGCTGGAAGTGTGGCCAACGTGGCCATTGTTGTAGTGAATGCCGAGGTGAGCGGAGGACACGCTCACTGGAGGATGTACGAGCATGTTCTCCTACCAGGGTCTGCTGCGAAAATTGTGGACGGCAGGGACATCGCCGCGCTACCTGTTGGCAGCTGAAGGATGTCATGATGGTGGGGGAAACACAAACAGGCTGGGAGGTCGGGCCGCTGTCCAGCCAAGTCGTCCTCGGGCCCCATCTGTGTAAAGTGCTGCCACGATGCTGCTGCGCTCACGGTTCGAGTGTCGGGCGCAGTGGACGGCCGCCCGTGTCCCCTGGTGGTAGACACTGGCGCGGCAAAGACCTTAGTCAGGGAAGAAGTAGTGGCAGTTCAAAATATCCCTATGTCAGACCGGCAGTTGTGTGGTTTGACTGACCACTGTATGATGCTTCGAGGCCCCGTGGTATCTATGATCACGGTGGGTGGCGTTGAGAAGCTACCAGTATTTGTGGTCGACATGGAGAAACCCTGTCTGTTGGGGTTAGATTTCCTGGTTCAGAATGCAGCGTGTGTGGACCTCGGGAGGATGCAGATGCAGGGGGAAACTCTACCACTGGTCCTTGAGGGTGCTGCTAAACAGGTGGAGAGCCCCTTGACGAGTTCAGACGTCGAGGACGAGAGACTGGAGTTGCATTGTCGAGTCGTGAGGGAAGGTGGGGTTGCAGGTGCTACTGAGACAGCCTGTAGTCGCCAAGTAGCAACAAGCAGCCGCAGTGGTGAGATGAAAGGAGGTGCGGATGACACTAGACCCGTGTTACCGCCGCACATGGTAAACCTGGCAAAACGTAGCTCTACTAAACTGTCTCCTGAGCAGGTGGCAAAGATGGAGAAGCTGCTAACGGAGTACCTGGACGTCTTCAGCTGAGATGCCCAAGACCTTGGTTGCATGTCACTGGTTCAGCACTCCATTGATACTGCTGACAGTCCGCCGATAAAGCAGCCACATCGCCGTGTCCCGTTGGCCACGTGGGAAGAGATGCAACGCATGGTAGAGGAGATGGCTGCGCAGGAGATAGTAGAGCGTTATGACAGCCCGTGGTCGTCGCCGGTGGTCCTGGTAAAGAAGAAGGACGGAACTCAGTGCTTATGTGTGGATTACAGGGCGCTGAATAGCGCCACGGGGAAGGACTCCTATCCCTTGCCCAAGATAGACGACACCCTGGACGCTCTGACTGGTGTTCAGTGGTTGTCCACCCTGGATTTGAAGTCAGGGTATCACCAGGTGGTGGTGGCAGAGGCAGACAGGCAGAAGACGGCATTCTCCTTCGGGCAGGGATTGTGGCAATTCAGGGTGATGCCGTTCGGGTTGTGCAACGCGCCTGGTTGTTTCGAGCGGCTGATGGAGAAAGTGCTGGCAGTGTTGCAGTGGAAGGTAGCTTTAGTGTACCTGGATGACGTTCTTGTGTTTGCAGGGACGTTTGAGGACGAGCTGCAACATCTGGAGATGGTGCTGGGCCGCCTGAAAGAGGCGAACCTGAAGCTGAACCCAAAGAAATGCACTTTCTTCCAGCATGAGGTGCCGTTCCTTGGGCATGTTGTGGGGCGAGGCGGAGTGTGCACAGACCCTAACAAGGTGTCGGCAGTAACGGATTGGCCAGTCCTGACGTCGGTAGTGAGCGTGAGAAGCTTCCCTGGCTTGTGCAGCTACTACCGCAGGTTTGTGGAAGGCTTCGCCACCCTTGCTGCTCCCCTGCATCAGCTAACAAGGAAGAATGCCCACTTCACCTGGGATGAAGCCTGCCAGGATGCCTTCAGTGGTCTGAAGGCAGCAATGATAAGTACCCCGGTGCTGCCCTTCCCTGACTCTTGCCTCCCCTTCATCCTCGACACAGATGCCAGTGCGGAGGATATTGGAGCAGTGTTGTCTCAGGCAAAGGAAGGTAAGGAGTATGTATTGGCCTATTACAGCTCCAAGTTTAGCAAGCCTGAGCGGAACTACTGCGTCACCAGGAAGGAGCTGCTGGCCATAGTGAGATATCGCAGGGCCACTGCCGTGTACACCCCGAGGTAACCGCTACATCCTGGTGGCCATGGACTACTTCTCCAAATGGCCAGAGGCATACGGGATCCCAGATCACGAGGCAGAAACTGTAGCTAGAGTACTGGTAAGAGAGTTTTTCTCTAGATTTGGTATTCTAGGTGAGCTGCATTCGGACCAGAGTCGGGAGTTCCAGTCGAAGGTGTTCCGGCAGTGCTGTGAGCTGTTGGGGGTCCACCAGACGCGCACCACCCCGCTTCACCCTCAGAGCGACGGCATGGTGGAGCGCTTTAACCGGACGCTGGCGGAAGAGTTGGCCAAGTATTGCAGCTCCGATCAGCAAGATTGGGACCTGTGGTTGCCGTTTACCTTGATAGCATACCGGTCGGCGCAGCAGGAGGCTACAGGTTACACTCCTGCCAGGATGATGTTTGGTCGGGAGATGCGGCTGCCGCTGGACCTGGCCACTGGATGACCACCAGGGGAGGAGCTACCACAGACGGCGCCTGAGTTCGTGGTGGCGCTGCAGCAGCGAATGGAGGCCAATGTCGAGCAACCTTCGCCTCGCGGGGCAAGCCATGACTCGCTGGTACCAGTCACGAGAGAAGGACACTCAGTACGCGGTGGGGGACCGCGTCTGGTTGTATAATCCTCGCAAGAAACAAGGCCTCACTCCGAAGCTGCAGAGCAACTGAGAAGGTCCGTACACCATTCTGCAATGACTCTCGGCTGTCACCTACAAGCTGGGTGGCACACTTAAGCGGCCGCGCATCGTCCACGTCGATCGCCTGTGGGCTGCTGTGGAGGAAGGCCACTTCACGTGGGGCCAGCGGGGCCCACCCTCGACGCCAGACAGTGAGACGGGGAGCGTCAGGGATGTGGAGGACGAGAGGCAAATAGACAATGTTGCAGGGTGTGTTGACGGTGCACAAGGGCACCCAGAGGACGAGCCTGTGAGTGAGCCGTCTGTGTCTCGCCCCCTCCGATCAAGGAAAAGACCTCAGTGGTGGACAGACTATACGTGTGGAAGTGATTGCGAATAGTCGGGTCGACTATTTTTGTAGAGGAGGGGTAGTGTTGCGGTGACGCCTAGTGTGAAGATAGCAATGGTAACACTGTCAGATTGGTAACGCTAACTTCGGTTTGGAGATGGTAAAGATGGCCGGAGTTTGCGACCAGGTGGATATATTGTGCCTGATTGGCCAGTACAAGGTGGAAAGAAAGAGAAACAAAAGGGTCTCGTCCCAATCAAACAAGTGAGAAACAGAAAGCAGGTCGATTGTGCTTTGGGACAGGGAACACTACTGACAAAAGACGAAAGAAAATAACTCACTCGCACTTCATCACTCTATATTTTAAGACACAAGACCGATACAGCCGCTTGAGAGAGAGAGAGAGAGAGAGAGAGAGAGAGAGAGAGAGAGAGAGAGAGAGAGAATGACGTCGGTGTGTTTCATAAGGTATTTCGTCCATTTCTGTATGTATTTTTTTCCGTGGTGTTGCGTAATTTCATCTGATAAGTCGAAGCGAGGCGAGAGATCAGGAATAATAGTTAATTGGTAATATAGTAGTAGGGTCATTGATTAATGGAGTACGTAAGTTTTTGTGTTTATTTTGATGATTTTAGAATCGCTGACTTGTGGGAGAACACATGGCGAAGTGAGAAAGATTCGAATTTTTATGATTTCTATGATACAAATGATTTCGTAAAAGTCAACACGTCTGATGCTGTTTGTTCTATTTTTCTTCTTCTTTTCAATAGACGATGTCTGTGAAGCTATCAGGGTGTTCCACCATCTGGTGTAAGTGTTTATGAACTGGCGTTGGTAATGCCATGTCCGGCACCGGGGCTGTAGCAGTTCCCTCGGTGCCAGGGCGACAGTTCGTGTGATGACCGAAGCCCGGCGTTTTGGCTGTCTCAGGTCCTGCAGGTGACTCACGTGCTTCTCCTGCACCTTGAACACTACTGTCAGTCCTGCAACATCACGCCTGTGTTGCAAGGTGTGGAGGTGTGGCACAGGTCCCGTGTTGTTGTCCGTGATGAGCCTCACGGCACGGTCCTGCACCTTGTCCAAGAGAGGGAGGTGTCTCCTGGCCGCTCCGCCCCACGCAAGACAGGCGTACTCCAGGGAGAAGCGAACCTGCGCCTTGTAGAGGACCTCCAGCCCCTTGCCGTCGAGAAGCCACGACATCCTCCTTAGAGAAGCCAGCTTTCCTGAGGCTTGCCTGGCTAGCCGCTCTGTGTGGGAGTTGAAGGTTAACTTACGGTCGTAGGTGATCCCCAGCACCTCTATCTCGTCTCTCGGGGTCAGTGTGTCTCCATTGAGGTTCAGTCGCAAGGGTGTACACGATCTGGAGACAACTAGCAGCTGCGTCTTCTGGGAAGCAAACCTCACTTGCCATTTGTTGCCCCACGCAGCGATGCGGCACATATTGTAGTTGAACTGGGCAGTGATGGCTGTCGCTTCCTGAGGCTCGTAGCTTTGAGTGAGGGTGACATCGTCTGCGTAGGCTTTCGTTCTTGGAATGAGGTGCAACAAGTCGTTAATACATATATTCCAGAGTAGGGGGCCAAGGCAGCTTCCTTGAGGCACACTTGCTCTGATGGGTTGCATCTCGGACTCCCGACCGCTGACTCTCACCCTCAGTTGTCTGTCTCTCAAGTAGTCCCTGAGGAGTGGTAGGAGCGCCCCGTCAATACCTGCTGAACGGAGTTTAGTGACCAAGGCTTCATACGCCACGACGGCAGTCTTCTTGCCTTGGTCCAGGGCGGCACTCGTTCAGAGGACAGCAGGAGGTGTAAATCAGCCGCTGACCTTCCCTGCCGGAACCCAAATTGTCTGGTGCAGACCAGGTGGTGTCTCTCGAGATTTTCCGTGACTCTCGAGGCCACTATTGTCTCCGCCACTTTACTAAGCACTGACAGCAAAGACACAGGGCGGTAATTTTTCACCTTACTTTTCCCACCTTTCTTGTGCACGGGAACCACATTGCTTGTCTTCCAAGCCTTTGGCCACGTGCTTGTCCGAAAGCAGTGGTTAAAGAGTGAGGCGAGCGGGTTCGCCAACTCATCAGCACACGAATGAAGTAGCCGAAGGCTGATGTTGTCTGGCCCCACTGCTTTTTTTTACATTCACTTCCCGGAAAATACTTTTCACTTCACTTTCACTGGTTTTTACGAGCACTAGCTTGTCTCTAACCAAGTCAGGAAGTGTCGGTGGTGTCCTCTCTGGGTCTGGAATGCGCATTTTTTTCGCAAAAGGCCTAGCCAGTAGATTCGCCTTGTCTAGAGCAGAGTGAGCCACTTCACCATTCTCCCGCTGAAGGGATAGGATCGGGCTGTGTTGCGATTCACCCTGCTGCTCTTTGACAAGGCTCCACCATCTCTTCGTCCCCACCTGACCACCCCTTAGCTCTCCCCTAAGGCATTCCTTCGAGTGTTCTGAGGCCCACTCTTGAGTGTATCTCATTCGCTGGGATGCCTCTCTATGTACACGCCTGTTCCGCGCTGTTGGGTGCTTCTTGTAAACACGCCAGGCTCGGTATGTGGTGTCAGAGGCGGCACGGCTCTCTGGGCCGAACCAGAGCAGGTCTGATTGTTTGATGCTATGCTTTGAGTGTGGCACCCATCGCTCTTGCAAAGCGAGGAGCAACTTCGTGAGGCGCCCCACCTGCTGGTCTATGTTGCCATACAGTACTTCCTCCCAGTCAGTCCTCCTGAGAGAAGCTCTGATTTCCCTCCAGTTTGCAGCCTCCCACTTCCAGAGGGTGCGGGTGTAACTCTCATCGCGTGGCCTCCTGAAGGTAATCCTGGTGAGGACTGCCACATGATCTGAGGTGTCCACAAAGTCCATTGGTTGGCATTGAACTGTGTGGGAAGGGAGGTCTGTCACCACAGGGTCCAGGGATGACCCGGATATGTGAGTGGGGAAGGTGACATAGTTGTGCAAATCGTGCACTACTGGCTGGCTGTCAACATAGCATCAAGGTTCACTGTGAGAAAGTCCAGCAGTGTTGTGCCTTGTGAAGGAGGGCGGTAACAGCCTACACACAGTATGCCTTTTCCATCACTGTCTATTATTTTCAGTGTCAATATTTCGAGTTCACTGGGCACTGGGCACTGGCTCAACCACCTGGACGTTGACCGACTCCTTGTGGCAGAATGCTACACCCCCTCCCTGTGTGGATCGACCCTTCCTTAGCCAGGCATAACTTGTTGGCACACTATTATCCAGGAAGGTTTCACAGTAGTAGTAGTAATAGTAGTAGTTTATTGACAAAAATTACAGATAGCCAGAATTACATATAAAAAACATTTTGTCCAAAAATTATATATAACTAAAATATGACGGCTATTTGATTTTAACATTTTCACATTATATGATATGTGTGATCAGAAACTAGGTGTTAACACAACCCGAAAAACGAAAGTAAAACATAAAAAAATCAACAAGCTCTAAAAAACACTAGCAATGTCCAGGAAAAATCAATGTATATATAAATAAATAAAACACAAACTAAACAAAACTGCCTTACATACTATGATAAAAACTATCAAAGTCCTAAAAAAATGAGAATAAAAATAAAAATAATTAATAAACCCTTAAAACACAATATATATAAAAATCAGAAATCAGCAATTCTCACGAGGAAAATCACAAAGTGCAACTCTCATGCAATACATTAAAAATATATTTACAAAGCATATCACAGTTAACACTTTCATTCAGCAAATTGTCCACCGAAGAGAAATCTAGAGATGGGAAAGCTTCCCTACACTCTAACAGGACATGAGGCTCATCTTGAACTTTCCCTTCATCACAATGGCACAACCTAAACTCTGCTGGTGTTCTACTCCCCCTTCCTGATTCTATTTTCAAGCTG
This sequence comes from Callinectes sapidus, assembly GCA_020233015.1. Lineage (NCBI taxonomy): Eukaryota > Metazoa > Arthropoda > Malacostraca > Decapoda > Portunidae > Callinectes > Callinectes sapidus. The sequence goes on along the minus strand of CM035197.1, from coordinate 17,468,521 downwards.
TGTGACATCAGACGCAGTCTTGTAAAAGCCACGCGGAGATGATCTGGTATATAACTCTTGCTATTGTACATATTGTGTACCGAAAGACTAGTGTTAAGTATAGACCTATATGTGACATATTTTGTAGATGTTTCAGGCTTATCTCCTATTAATTGTCTAATTGGTTGTATTGGATCAGACACAATATCATAGTCTAGAGCCTTCTGAATGAACTTATACCCACGTGTCTTGTGCCTTTTACAAAGTTCATATACATAGGTAAAAGGTTCGTCCATGTCGTGTGACCTTAACTTTTCTTTTAAAAATATTTTTCTTTTCTTACGCAAAAGGAATTCCATAGGTGGTATACCTGACTCGACAATGCATAGGTTAATAGCTGTGTTTTTCCTTACCCCAAGAAGACTCTTTACTAATTGGTTATAATGACTCATTACCTGTTTGACATTTGATGTTAGCCAGGTCTCCGAGCTGTACAGTAAAGATGACAACATTGCTGCATTAAAAACTCTCAATTTGAACAAATATGGCATATCCCTGTTAGCATTACAAAAAATGGCGAAATTATTAACAAGAGCAGACATAGCAGCATCATGAAGTGATATCGCAGAGCTTGTTTTACCGTCATCCGTAAACCATGCACCAAGGTGTAAATATCTCGGACAATACTGTACTTCAACATTATTACTGTAAAAAGGTAATTTATCATCATCCCTATTTATAACAAAGAATTTAGATTTCTTCTCATTTAAAATCATGCCATACTCATTGCAGAAATCAAACAAGATATCAAGCTTCCTTTTACACATGTCTCTTGAAGTGGCAAGTATGACTGTATCGTCCATTAATAATAAGCAATGCAAAGTGCCCAGAAAACCATCTACAGGAAGTGTTTATTTTATCATCTTTACCATTTGAGCAATATACATAACAAACAGTAAACAGCTGATTGGTGCACCCTGACGTACTCCAATTGATGACGATATTATAGCTGATTTTAAAACACTCTGTGTACCTTTAATAGCCAAGAGCATTATTTTGCCACATCCCAATGATTTAAGGTGACATCAGTTTTTGACGTCAACGAACAGAACATACAACTTTTCTTTTTTTCCTAAGGCAAAATCAATGATCAATCTCAATGTCATTATTTGTTCTAAGCATCCTCGACCTTTTTGTGCCCCAGCCTGACACTTATCAATAAAACACCATAGCTGTAATCTACTTAAAATCATATGGTCATATACTTTAGCTAAGGTGTCCATGATGCTTATTCCTCTATAGTTGTCACAGTCCATTTTATTTCCTGACTTATACAAAGTGATCATTTTGTCATGACACCATGAGATGGAGTAGAACAATCCTGAAAACACCATATTGAAAATATTTAACAAAAACATTAACCAAGTCAAAGGCAAGCTAGCCACTAATCCTGGACATATGCCGTTGTAACTTATTTTTGTTAATTTTTCTCATGGCAACCTCCATCTCCTGTGGCGTGAACGGGTCATTCAACAGTGGGATGTATGGAGCATCATCGAGGTCAGCATCAGCCATTACTTGCTCTCTCTGACTCTCAGGGTTCAATAGATCTTCAAAATGAGATTTAAATTCAGCATCACTTGGTTGAACATTATCGTGCCTAGAAACTTCTCCTTTCCAATTGATGGCTTTCCATATAACTTTGCTGTCATTAGTATTCAAAAGCCTTTTCCATCTGGGATTAGTAATGTCCCATTCATTATCATGCTCATTATTTTGCTTTTCACACTCATTAGATACCATATGGATAATATCACACCCTGTGCTCAACACATCAGATAAATTTCTTACCAACTGAGGCGGGGGATGAGTCTCCATAACAGTGCTAAAACGCTGAACATTAACCGCCCTGTATGGGTTGCTTTTCTTAAACAAGTGGGCGACAGGTGGCCTGTAATATGTCTGTCCTAAGTTACTTGCTCTTTCTAACAATAGGGATTCACAAACTAAATGGTCACCCATGTCAAGTTCTACACAAGTGGTGCATGATCTGACCCTCTAATGCATTGGTTTACCTTCAACTTCTTTATTACAGACACGCCGTCTCCAGCAGCAGCAGCAGCTGCCACGGCCACGGGAGGCGACGAGGCAGTCAGGGAGGCGACAGAGGATATAATATATATGGACAAGACAGACCAGCCTTTCCCCCTAGAAGAGCTGTGGCAGGCGAAGAAGAATCAAGGCCGTGACACAGCAACCGGGGCAGACGGGCGTGACTTACTACTCCATGCTGGGCCAGCCGGGGACGCCGCGCTGCTGCTGGCCACGCTCCACGCCTCGTAGCTGGCTGGCAGCAGTCACGCCTTAGGCCAAAGATGCAGGCAGGTTGGCCCGTGTTTGGGTGGCTGTCAAGTCAATAAACAGGATGGGGAACTAACTGTTGGTCGATAGGAATATTTTTGATAGTGTTTCTAGGCACATTTTGCTTCTGGAACTGCATGACCCGTGACGAGCCAGCAGACAGACACCTCGGGCTGGTATGGGTGCAGCAGAGACCAAAAAGGTGACCCAGTTGATTCGTAAGTGTACTGGGACAGGAATGGGAGGAAGGAAGGCAAGAGCTACTCTGGCTCCTTACCTAACTCAGCGGTATATTGTCTTGCTGAGATGTAATGAGGTGGTATACTAGCCCCATTTTTGAGACATTTGCTCTTTATGTAATTTAAATAATATAACCTAAGTAAAGTGTGGTTAATATATCCGCAAGGTGTGTGCTGGGCAGTGGTGACAGGAAGAAGCTGCTCTGCCTCTTGGGGTATTATTGTCTTGCTGGGATGAGATATACTAGCCCCATTTTGAGACATTAGCTCCTTATTATTATTAATGAGTGTGGTTATAATGTGTGCTCATTTAATATATATACTGTAAAAGGTGAATAGGGGCTATAACAGTACATGACAGTGCTAATAATGGATAGATTAAGGCAAAGAAAAGTCAAGACAATTGGTCATTACTTATTCTTGGGTTTGTTCCTGCAGGTTTGTGGTGTACAAGCTTCCTCACGATAGACATGCCCAGTTCCCACCGCTGAAAGAGGGAACGGCCTACATGTACCTCATGCCAGAGACTGCTGCTTCCAGGTACATACATTTACCTTCTCGTGATTTACCAGAGTTGTATCTTTACCTAATTGTGTATCTATCATGTTAAATTCATGATTTCCAGCTAACTCTTTGGATCTTTCAGGGAACTGGCAATTTAATGGGTTCTTTTTTTTTTCATTATTTTTGTTGCCCTCTTACAAAAAAAGTTTTCTCTGTCCCCCTCTGAAGGCTGCAGAGTGGGGGGGGTGTCGAGTGTGTTCAGTGAGTACCAAGGCCTGGCAAGTGGTTGCGCGCTCAGTAAAGTCAGCATCAGCAATGAGTCTTCCAATGTCGCCCGCACCCTCAGCAGATTGTATTCCGATTCTGAACTCAACTAGGTGTTTGACGTTTTGCAGCTTTTTATTGTGAGATTGGCTATTGAAACTTGAAATATATGTTGATGGTATTATTATATGTGTTGCAGGATTTTATTTCCTTTCACTACATTATGTTTTCTGCTTAGTAATTCTCTCTCTCTCTCTCTCTCTCTCTCTCTCTCTCTCTCTCTCTCTCTCTCTCTCTCTCTCTCTCTCTCTCTCTCTCTCTCTCTCTCTCTCTCTCTCTCTCTCTCTCTCTCTCTCTCTCTCTCTCTCCCTTACCACTTCAGCTACCTCTCTTCCCTTCCACCTCATCTCCAGAAAGCAACATACATCCTCTACAACGATGACTTCCCCAACGGCACCAAGTCCATGACCCACACACTCAAACATACACCATGCACAGACAGTCTTACCTCTATCATTCCTGGGGGAGAGAAATTAGCCTGAAATAAATAGAGGCTTCAGAGATAGGTAAAAGCAAAAATATTGTAAAACTAAAGATGATTCACAAGACAGACCTTTAGTAATCCAGCACCACTCTGGAACTCACTACTTGCTTTTGTATTTCCATCTTCCTATAACCTGGAATTGTTCAAGAGGGAGATTTTTTCAAGACGTTTATTCTTTTTGACTATCTCTGTCTCTTGGATCTCCTCGGGAACTGGCATCTAAACGGGTCTTTTTTGTTGAATCTTATTTGTCTACCCTTGGTCAGATTTTCCCTCTTACATAAAAATGAAAGCTAAATAGATGAAAGACCTGCTTCTCTATCATGCAGAACACCATTCAGGCACTGAGAGAATTCCGCAACAAGAAGGAGCACACCAACATAGACTCCTGCATTGTGGTGTTCATGAGCCACGGCCGAGACGACACCTCCTTCTTCACCTCGGACAACAATTACCTCTCCGTGCATGACGCGGTGGAGCGTTTTAACAAACTACTAGTACTAGTGTGACACCGCTTTAAGGTGGTGTTACACTAGCACTTTTTTCCGTCGATTAATGCGATTTCCGTCGACTTTTCATAGTTCCGCATGAACTTATCGCATGAATTTGTCAGACGATCGGGATCGTTTCCGTCGACAAATTTTCTGCCTTTATTTACATATCCTGGACCAAGACCAAGACTTTCCGCGTCTCTTCAACACTCTGGAAGTGCACTAGAACGCTTTGTTATGGCAGGGAATCAACATCCAAGATGGACACGCCTTTCAGAAGAGTTCCTTATAGAGACCATAAGAAGCCATAAGTGCCTCTGGGACACACGGATGATTGTTATTCAAAATAAGGCCTGAAAAGAGCGGTCTGTGCCGACGGAAAGTATCAGACGAAACACCGTTTGTGTGTGACAGGCCGCAGTCAGGTTATCGTCGATTTTCAGAAAAATGACGGAAAAAGTACTAGTGTGACACCGCCTTAAGCCAGTATATAGTGTACTCTTTCGATGCGCACGAAACATGGTGCAGTGTGTGTGTGTGTGTGTGTGTGTGTGTGTGTGTGTGTGTGTGTGTGTGTGTGTGTGTGTGTGTGTGTGTGTGTGTGTGTGTGTGTGTGTGTGGGTTTGTGTGTGTGTGTGTGTGTGTGTGTGTGTGTGTGTGTGTGTGTGTGTGTGTGTGTGTGTGTGCTATTGTGCGTGTACAGAGAAATAAGAGATAGTTATGATTTCCTTTCGCAGCTTCCCCTCCTCTCCTTGTGCCGTGGCTCATCGTGGTGAGTGTGAATAGCATGATTTTTTAAACGTGGTTTCATTATTTACTAATAGTAGTCCGCCATTTGGGATGTTTTTAAAACACTTTTTCGGATTCCATAGAATTCCAGAAAGTATCGTATTTTTAATACAATGTGGAGATCTTTACGAGAATTTAAAGGATAAAGGACACTTTTTTTTTTTGGGGGGGATATCATTTTTCACTCACCTTACAAGACTCGGGGTACGGTGCAGCGGAAGTACTGTATCTCTGCTGCAGGAATAAAGGAGAGGCAGATGTTGAATGGTTATTTGGCTGTATTATTATCGTAGCTACAGTATATACAGTGGGATATCATACAGGTAGTAGGGGTTAATACGCATAATGAGTCACGTGTGGTCATCTATCTTATACCGATTTTTTTTTCTATTTTCCTCTTATCAAAATATAGTTTCACTTTGTAATAGTTGTAATAGCTGTGTGTGTGTGTGTGTGTGTGTGTGTGTGTGTGTGTGTGTGTGTGTGTGTGTGTGTGTGTGTGTGTGTGTGTGTGTGTGTGTTTGCGTGCGTGCGTGTTTGCGTGCGTGCGTTTGAGTGTGTGTTCTGTTACAAAAAATAGAAAATGGAAATACTTCAGTGGAATGAGATGAAAATGAACCCCAAATTACAAAATGGCTTCAGTGTTTGCTTCGTGTCATTCAGAAGCAACATAAACAATTGAGTATCTAACTTCTAAAATAAATCCCTTTGAATAAATTACATACATAATACTGGATAATGATTAGACACAACATATGTCAACATTAACACACACACACACACACACACACACACACACACACACACACACACACACACACACACACACACACACACACACACACACACACACAAACACACACTATCACACAATGAGACTGGTCTAATATGGCAAAGAGGACCAGGATCCATCACAACAATCGTGCCTTCTCACACCACATCCACATGTGCTGGCTTTCATTCCCTTGTTTCCACCAGTAATGTGAAGCAGCTCAGTATATTCGAGCTGGGAAAGAGTCGTCGTCATCGTCATCCTCTTGAACAAACTTATTGTTTATGTACAGTGAGGCGCCACTTGGATTTCCCAGAACTCCAGGAAAACTGCGACTTAGGGACGCCCTAAAACTATTCCTCTGGAAACTAGAAGAGGCTGGGAAGGAGTCAAGGGTGGAGTAAGAAGCCATCCTGTTCAGGGACGCGGATCGTCTGGGAAGACCGGAGCGAGTGAGGCTTTGGGAAGACGTTTTCTTGGTCGTCAGCTTGCTGCTGCTGCTGAGAGTGGACATCGGAACTGATGTGGAAGACAAGGAAGAGTTCCGGCTGCGATTCCTACTGTTAGCAGACTCGCTTGAGTCGGTGCTGTGGTAACCTGAATCGTCTTGCTTGATCTTGGGTCCCATGTCTACTATAACCCGTTGGACCTGTGCTTCAGAAAGATGCTCTTGCCCCTCCTGCGGCTCATCCACTTTTTCTAGAATCTTTCTCCAAGTTCTCTTAATACTTTCGCCTCCACTCTTATCCTTGAAGTGTTTTTCAAGATCTGACTTAGCTTTAAAGGCGAGAGAAAACTCAGCTCCTTCCGGCTCGCCCTCTTCGTGACACTCGCCGTCAGCGGTGCCTGTGTGCCTCGTGAAGCCATTCATTTGCTCCTTACTGAGGGAAGAGTGGCGCCTCAGCGTCGGTGAGCGGCCAATAGTGGAGAGAATAAACTCTCCACTCACCCTTGCCTCACTCCCTGGGGACTGAGGCTGCTCCATGGTATCTTCTGGACACGGACCGCCTTCCAGAATAATGTGTTGTTCCTGAGGCTGCGGCGTATTGTAGTGGGAAGCAGCCGAGGTGGAAGTGGGTGTTGATGGCGGAGTTTCAAGAGATCCTGAGGAGAAAGCATCAAGGAAGGGAACACTGCCCAGAGAGTTACTGTCATCGGCAGTGTTCCCGTCCCCTAAAAAAGGCCCTCCCACATCTTCCTCGTGTAGTGTAGACAGTCTGTGGCCTTCATGTGAAGGGTGTGCCAACAGACCGTGAAGGATTGCCCGTGCATCCTCCTCAGTCAGCTCTGGGATGGACCCGCTGCTTGAGGACAGCGAGGAAGACGTTTCCTGGAAACTTTTCCGGTAAGACTTTTCTGGCAGCTTTGGAGGAGCCATCTCATTTTCTACTGCATCATATTTCTTACTACTTTTTAGTGGGAGGGGCGGGGGAGCTGTTTGACCTTTCGGGGGCAATGGGACGGAGGAGGTTTTGAAGACAAAATCGTGACTCCGAGTCTGCTTGGGTGGCAAAGGAGGTTTGATCTCGTCCTCTTCCCTGGAGCCGGAGTTGGAATGAGAGTCATGGAAGTTAACACAAATGCTGGTACCAGTGACAGGGAGTGGACTGCTGCTGGTACTGCCGCTACTGCTGCTGTCAGTCTCCGAAGATTGTCGCAGGAATTTCAAGTCCTGATAATCTTTGAAGGTTCGGTACTTTTTGGGAGTCGGTGTTGTATTATTACTATTGTTGTTGTTGTTGTTGTTGTTGTTGTTGTTGTTGTTGTTGTTGTTGTTGTTCATCATATTCATATTCGCATTATTTGCATTGCTAATGTTGCTGAGATAAAAGGAACCAGACTTTACAGGAGCTGTAACATTTGTGAATTTCATTGGAGGATAGGTCTTCTCTGACAAGACCTTTCCATTAGGTTTCGTATTCCTACTGCTTCTGGATTCGTAAATGTCCAAGAGGGATTTATCTCCTTTCCTTGGCATGTCTCCAGGTAATGTCATTCTTCGCTTACTTTTTAAGGGCTCCTCATTATTGTTATCGTTATTCTTTTTAACTTTCGGCCTCTCGAGAGAATCCAAGGCAATGCTGCCACTGCGTTCTACCTTTTTGCTGCGTCTTTCCAAGGTGTCTTGATCAAAAGCTGTGGTGCAATTGAACCTTTCTGACTCCACGTTGTCTACCACAGGGATGGTCACCCGGCATCCTGAGTAGATGGGGCTGTCGCACTTATCTATTGTCACCTCACTCACCATTGAGTTGGATTTACCGTGCACATATTGGCTGTCATGATTTCTCTCTTCATCTCTACTTACTCCTGTATAATTTCGTTGTTGCTTTGTTTCTCTTCCCTCACCGTGATGTTTCATAGACACTGCGGGTTTGTTGCCACTGATCTGGCTATTGTTGGGCGTTCCAGGTGCTTTTCTCTTCACTTTTTGTTTGTGGCCAGTGGGAATGTGAATCTCCTCGTAAGTGTGTTCGTCATGCTCGTTCTCGTCCAGACGATCCACGACCTTAGCGTAAGACTCGTTCACACTCCTGGATAAACGTGACATAGTCTTCGCTCCCGTCCATTTGTTATAGATGTCGTTCCTCGCAGTCATTGCCTCCTCTCGTGGAAGCTGACTGAATTGACCTTTAGACTGTCCCTCACTCTCTTCCGTCTTGCGTTGGAGGGAATCGTTGGCTCTGGACTTTGTGTCTGAATAAACGCTCTCACTGTCACTTGGAATCATCTTGGGTACTTTTGATTCCGCTTCGCTCACCAGATCGTTCAGTGAGTCATCCTCAGGGCAAAAAGATGTACTGAGGTCAGCGTTAGGAATCTTGGGAACTTCATGTCGCCGCCTGCGAGTGTTGGAATCGTAGTGGCTGTGTTCATTCTGCCACGACAACGACCGAGTTACAGGCGGCTTCCCCTCTGAGAGTTTATCATGACTAGTAGGCTGATCATGAGCCTTCCTCTCCTCGTTCAGAGACAGACTACGGAAAGCAGGTGTTCGATGCTTTCGAGGAGGAGTGGGTGGTTTACTGTTTTTTTGAGGTAGCGGTGGTGGTTGGTCATTATTCTCGGGTGTCGGCACTTGAGAATCCGGAATGCTGTTAGGCTGTTCTGTCATTCTCGTGTAAGAGTTCTTGGCGTCCAGTGTCTGGAGCCACTTTTGTACCTTGCCCTCACCAGAACCTGACGCAGAAGCATCTTTGTCGTTTTCCAGCCGCTCCAGCGTTCCCTTAGGGGATCCTTTGGATTTCTTTTTGTTCCTGTTTAGAGTGGATTTAGGCGATATAGCCTCCCCTACTTTCTTCATCTTCTGGAAGGTCGCCACCATTTCCTGGCGAAAGTTCTCGAAAGTGTTGTTAAGATCAGTCAGTCTCTTTCCGTCTCTGAGCACGTTGCGTAGCATGGACGGCTTGATCAGCTCGGGGAAGTCATCCTCAACCTCCGGGGACAAGTTTCGGGCATTAACGGGTACAGGAGGAGGCGTGGTTTTCTGTGTAGCAGAGGTTCTGGTAACAACATGTGACGCATAAGAAGCATCGGAAGTAGGAAGGCGAGGTTTCAGGTCAAGTGTCTTGATAATCTCAGTGACAAAGCTTTCCCCGTGACTATTGACTCGCTGCGCCAGCCGCTTGAGAGTGGAGTTGCGGCTGTCGCTTTCCTTCTGCCGTCTCTCTAGGGAATCGCTCTGGATACTGGTTGCGTCACTAACATTGGCGGTTTCTTCTTGGGAGTCCTGCGAGTCTTCTGTCTGCAGTGTAGTTCCGCTGACTGTGCGACTTACAGGGCGAGACTGATAATCTGAGTCTTCTTCAGGAATGTCTCCGAGACTCGGATGATAAATTTTCGTTTTCATTTTAGTCTTAGCAACAGTGATCATTTCGCGGATTCTAGCGAGGAATTCCAGCGCGGCAGGAGGAGGAGTCTGCAGTAACTCCGGCTCAAAGTAGGCTGGATTGAAATAGAGCTTCCTCCGCGCCTGTGCCTCGTGTTGCTCTGGTGAGGTCATCATCCCACCTGCGGGGATATTTCTGTTCACGCCATTGTTGTCCGCTTCTCCTGGTGGAGGGAAGTAAAGGTCAAATCTCTGCAGTGATAGCGATAATTGATCTACAGAAGACATTTATCGTCCACAGTGGTAACTGAGATACTATGCATATAGTACATATTTGTAACGCTATAATGAGAACGAGTCAGATGGCAGTGAGTTGATATATACTTCACCTTTAAATCCTTAATTGTTTAACTATGTCAATACAGTCAGAAGAAGCAGCCACGGAGAAACAATAACAATAGGTACAATGGCTCACGCCGCTTACCCAGGGTCACCACAGCCAGAGGAGAGCGAGGCACCCTCTCCAGGCCATCTGCAGGTTCCAGGCCAACCATGGGCCCCACCATGCCGCCATTCCTGGGGCCTGCCATCCCGCCATTGTTGTGCACCATTGCTGAGGTGAACGTAACTCGGTTCCTTTCCTGTGAAATAGACTTTACATGTGAGAGACAGAACGGTGAATGGTGGCAGTGCTGCAGTGTGAAGACCAACATCCATAGATATGGCGGTGATGAATGGAAATGAGTAAGAACTTGTACTTTACTGAATGCTGCTGCGGAACTTCAGAACTTGATCTAAGTGCATTTGCTCACTTTCTTTCATTTATCTTTAGTAATAAAAGGGTTAAAAATTATATCTTTTCATTACCTACACAAATTACTTAATTACTCAGTCTTTTTAACTTTTTATTTTATTTCTTTTTTTATTTTCTTTAAAATGAGGTATAAAAACTGTTCAATATGAATAGATTTAGTGAACTTAATTTCTTTGAAGCTATTTTTTTTCTCTTTTTTTAAGAGAGCAACTTTTCAAGATCATTTCTTGAGTTCGTCTATTAGTTCTTTCCCAATGTTATTTTGATGGAAAAATAGACTAATAAATATAACATTTTCTGTTTGCTATTCAAGACTCACCCTATTGGCTCTGCGATTCCTGGAGGCCAGCGAGAGATCCTCAATTTCGTCATTATCATCAGCAGTTATCAAGAGGGAAGGCTTCGGGAGTGCATGCTGAGGCTTGGATCTGTCTCTGCCTCCTTTACGACCGCCTCTGTACCCTCCTTCCTCTTCCTCGCGATCTCTGGAAATCAAGAATGTCTTTATTTGGTTGTTGCAGTGGTTTATAGTAACTATGAGTTTGCTGTTTGCAGCGACGAATAAATGTTTCCACGCTCATCACAAATGTCATTGAACGTCAGGTAGAAAATGTTTGCATGTTAGAAAGATATATAGATTAGACATTCATTATATTCTCTGCTCAAATGTCAATAACTTGTAATGCGAAATGTACGACTGGTGTTCAAAAGCCTCCCTTAAATGTCGCACACTAACGAAGAGCAGAAGATCGTCACTCACATGTTCTCTCTCTTCTTTTTCTTCTTGAACTGAATAAAGACAGACATTCCGACGATATAGATGATGGTGAGGCACGCCACCACCAGGCCGATGATGACACCATCTCCCCATGAGAGTGTCTCCCATGCTCCCTCTCCCGGCTCAGGCACGGTGGCAGACAGCGCTGCCCCAGCTGACCCTGCAAAGACAAGGTGAGAATCATCACACCAGTTACAACAGGAACCATTCACAATAAGACTCCTGACTGACTATAATCCCCCCCTCCCCCCCCCCCACATACGCACACACGTTCTGCTTGTCTTGGGGCGTGTATCGTGACAATGCAATTGTTTCATGGAGTTATCTTCATAGTCGTACTTTGTTTGGTGCTTGTTATATTGATAGCAAATATTGATTTTTTTTTGCTACTTTTGTGTTTAATGGTATGTATAATGGTGAAACACAGTGAACTTGCGGTTGTCTAATGTATCACATAACTTCAAGTGATATTCGTACATCTACAAATGATGAATAAAAAGTTTTATAATCCAGGATTTACCTTCTTTCATTAGTGGCCTCATATTAAAAAGCATTAAAGTGCAATAAATACAGTTCAGCTATTCTTCTAGAACTTATTTATATTCACTCTCTACATATAGCTATATTCAACATTCTTTTAGTTACCAGACCAATAATGAAACAAAGTAATCACAAGTCAAGGATGGCCGCACTCTCTCATCTCTAGAATTTACCGGGGCTGCCAGCAACCCTGAAGGAGAGACAGGGACGGAAAACAGGCGTGGTTGGCTGGGCGGCGTCACGGCAGATAAGTGTGACCAGTACAAGACGTCCCTCCGCGGCCCGCCGAGCCTCTGCCTCCCCCACCCACTGCACGAAGGTCCGCCCCACGTCACGGAATAATCTGGAAGAGAGACCAATGTTACAAGTTTTGGTCGCAAGAAAGGAAATGAACATGAAAAATACATACTGTAGTGACTTAAGGGTGATGCAAAATACTGTAGTGTTTCAGAGAAAAGGAATTACCTATATACGTATGTTAACAGTGAACAAAACTAACTAGATTGGCTCATCATTATATGAGAAGTTAACAAGTATGTATAGCCGAATGATTCATGTCACTCTGGCTTACTGTACAGGAGGGTCAGTCACTGTTACAGACCGACCTACAAATAATGAGAAAGTGAGAACAAGAGAGTGATTGTGAGTATGATAGATGTGCCGAGGATGAGAGGAATGGCAGACTACTGGATAATGTGAGTGACAAGACTGAGAGGAGAATGAGCGAAAGGATGGATGAAATTATTTCCGTGCGTCCCTGCATCACCACTCACCTGAAGGGAGGCTCAAACGTAGAAGTGTTAGCCATGTTCCTCCATCCCCGTCGCGTGAGGACACTGGCACCTGTCACCACACACACGGGGGACATGATCGGAATCCCCGCGTGCTCCAAACCTGCCAAGCATATACAAGTGTTACTTGCCTAAAGAAATCTTACACGTTTTCCATGGTACCATTAACGTTTTGCTTCTTACGTTTGGGGATGCTAAAACAAAATGTGTGTGTGTTTGTGTGTGTGTGTGTGTGTGTGTGTGTGTGTGTGTGTGTGTGTGTGTGTGTGTGTGTGTTAAGATATTCTGTTTTTGTTTGTCTGTTTGTCCGTCTGTTTGCTTATATGTGTGTGAGTCCGTCTCTATTTCACTATCCTTGTCTTTCTTATAATCTCTCTCTCTCTCTCTCTCTCTCTCTCTCTCTCTCTCTC
>CM035197.1:17438276-17445776 GCA_020233015.1 Callinectes sapidus | reverse complement strand
GTATATACTTAGGTCTTGTATTCGTCAGTGATTACTATTCAAGCCCGAGGGAGGCGCCATAGAACCAGTGTTCCATAAATTCCCGAGACGCAAATTTTTGTTGGTTTTTCAACAGCACGCAACAATGTAAAGGCAGCAATAGTCGACTCAGCAGAATTCACTCTCTCCCTCTCGTTTCCCTGCTAATATGATAATGTGAGTGTCATGGTGGTTTGTGTACCATAGGTGGATATCTTTCATATCCTCATATTACATGAGGAACGCAGATGAGTGCTGTGGTGAAGCTCATCTGTAAATCAGCTACGTTTCCCTTTATTTTTATGGCGCCGCTAGCTTTGTTTGTCAGCGTACAGGGTGGTTGTCCTCTATGGGTAGTGGCGTCCCGGCCGTTGTGTCTACACGGCAGCCATATAATGTAAACTCGCATCGTCGCCCAAGCCAGCGGTGCGTGTCGGTGGCCGCTCGATCCCCGTGCCTGTCTGTCTTGTTGTCACAGGCGTGAGGTCATCCCGATGTCATGGCTGCGTGGTAGTTCATTGTCTCAGCTGGACAGGGAAGTACTGATGGCTGCTGAAAATCGGTTTACCGTAACTTGTGTGATTATAATTGATTATGTTTGGTCATGGAATAGAAAGTGCGTAACAATGAAAGGAATATTTAACTGTTATTCAGCTTGAGCAGTTTGGAATCAGCTGTTAAAGACGAAATTGAATGAATGGGCATACTTTAGTGCATTGTCGGCATGATGTGAAGGCGTCCTTGGGTATGAAGAATGTGATAAAAAAAAACATGAACACAAAGAACAACATATAAACTAACTAAAGTCAAAGGTCAGGACATAAGCTGTAGTTGAGCACGGCCTCAGCGCCATTAGTGGATCTCACCGTGGAATACAAGGTCACAGTGACCTCGCCAGCATTCTAGGCGCTGCACCACGAGGGCACCGGGAAGACCCACATAACTCTCAATCTATTACCGCGGATGCCTGCCTGAGTTAGCTTTGGTGAAAGGAATGGTGATGAAGTGTACAAAAAACAAAAAGGAAGATGATCAATAGCTTAGCCTGCTGACTCATCAAGTTGCCTACATAAATGGAATGATTCGCTTTTAAGAAACAAGTTTTTTTTTCCAGAGTCGATTACATAAAACAAGGTTTCTTTTTTACCAAGTTCTTGTTTTAACGTTCTTTATGGGAGAAAACAACGATTAAACTAGATTGGCTGAGACTGAATGAATAAAAGCGAATATAAGGAAAAAAATATGTTTAGAGACAAAGCGAAGATGACAAGCGACAGGATGATCGTTCCTTTTCAAGCTAATTTCGGTGATACGTATGATGAGCTGCACCACGGAGTACCTAAAGGAGGGAAGAACGAACGCTGAGGAACCATTGCCCTCCTGGTGGGAACCCAATAACTCCACTGATGAAGAGAAGGAGATCCGTTGTATAGCCATAAAGAGACAAGGCTTACAAATAAGAGAATCATCGCCCCCGTAGAGAAGCAAATGATTGGGTGTTTGTGGAGGAGCGAGACAACGACACTTTTGAGAGGAAATGGAGCTGTAATGGTCGTAGCAGTGAATGTATCGATTTATTTGTAAACTTCCTTATTTATCTGACTGTTTTAACGTCCAAAATTACTAGAAAGGAAACCTGATGTCATGGAAACGAACACTTCATTATTGGATTCGTATTAAAACTCACAAATTATGTACATACACAAAGGAATGGAAAATAATGACAGTGACGTTGATTTCAGGCATAAATCAAGCGTCACTACTCACTACCCGGGGCAAAGACATTAGAATCATTACATATCACTGGTTTTAAGAATACTCAGTAGGATCCTTTTTTTTACTTCACTTGAATAGCTATGGCAGATTGCACTGAGTAAAGAATAATGACGTACAGAAGCATGTGATCTGTAGCTGTTACATTATATCATTTTGTACTCTCAAGGAATACATACATGTACATAATACGTCCCGTCATCCATTATCTCTTTATACAGTTAGTATTCCAACTGTGGACACTCACTGGTACATTATTATTCTCATTAATATAGAAATACACTGCAATATTTTCACAAGTCTCTTATCTTTACGTTAATTTGTTAATAGTTCTGGGCTCTAGAAAAGTCAAAATTCAACTCCTCTTCCCTGTTTCGCCCTTTCATCATCAGTCAAAGGATTAGACATCTATATATATACTATATATCTAGTATATTTTAAATGATTTCGATGTCTTTGTGACTGTTTCCATTTTTTGGTAGCAGTTTGATTTAATGTCACCACTTTAAAAAAAATTTTTTATATAACCACAAGGAACTTTGGTTTGCCCTTTTGAGTGATAAAGTCTCCTGCTGGTGGCCACAGTACTTTGATATTTCACATCCCAGCAGTCTGTGGTCCAGTTATCCTGTAATTAACTAAGTGTAATGTCGAGCGTGTCCAGTCCTCTTTTTATATACCAGCTATTTCTCTAGGTCTGTACTTTTTGTGATGAGGCTCGGATGAATAAAGGAAGAGTAGTAGTACTGAGTGACACCGAGAGGCGGATGTTGAGGAGGGCATTCTGATTGGCTATTGAAGGCGAGGGATGGAGATGTGCGAAAGGCAGGTGAAAATGGAGTGGCGGTGGTGGTGAAGGAATGTAATGTAGCTGTTTGATGTGTTAGAATTTACAGATGATTGTTCCAGTTCATATATATATATATATATATATATATATATATAGGATGGTATTAGTGTACTTCCTGGTACGGTACGAACTAAAATGATGGAAAAAAGTTGGATCCCACTTGCAGCATCTTTTTTTTTCGAAATGTGTCAGCACAGGCAGTCTCGGCGTCTTTCTCAGTCCCAGCCATTACTAGCACGTCTTTCACTTCATCTATGAGCCATATCTACATCCTTCCCTCTTCATATCCAGAAAGAAATCAACAGAACCCAAAAGTACATTAAAACAGTACCACAAAAAACACGCCCCGTAACTTTGCGATCGACGGCCGGGCAGGAGTGCGTGGGTAGAGTGTGGGGGCAGGCGTGGTGTTAACGTGGCGGTGGCGTGTAAGGGATTAAGTTCCTGGTGGGCAGTGAGTCACGTCGGCCTTCACGGAGGCACAAAGACCCACCGCCGCCACCCAAAAAGGTCACATAGTAAAAGAAAAAAAAAAGGGAGCTTTGGCAAAAATACCACACAAGACGTCAGTAGCCAGCCACTCAGCTGGAAAGGAACAAGTGAGGATGGGGCACTGAAATCAGAGACTGTAAACCTACGTGTATGTGTACTTGTAAATACACACACACACACAAACACACACACACACACACACACACACACACTCTCTCTCTCTCTCTCTCTCTCTCTCTCTCTCTCTCTCTCTCTCTCTCTCTCTCTCTCTCTCTCTCTCTCCCCCAGAAGTTCACCGTAGATTCTAAATGTGTCTTAAACAAAGGAACGTACTATACACTGAACAATAACGACCACAATAAAGCAATAGGAATTTCATTTTCCTAGCGTTACCTTATAACGATAACTAATATAACTGTGTAATAACTATAACATATCACTCGACACGTAATCGCAGCAAAAGGCGATGAAACTACGGTGAACTCTAGCAACAGAGACAACAAAACTAACAATGATTCTTCACATCAATGAATAAATAGGCAAAAAACTCAGCCATAGCCACAGAGCACTTGCCTAAATAGCGCCTGGTCTTCCTGCTAAGCTTGAACAGAGAAGGATAGTCTTTGAATTCTTAATCGTCTTGAAATTCACAACCTTTGCACTTACTAACAATAGACTCAACCTTTTTAATACTTGCAATTATTCCTTCTTAAATGCCAAATAATCATTACTTCCGTTAATTTAAAGTAGATATTCTTGTTCTGCATTTCGTAATACTTGTAATACTGTAATTCTCTCTCTCTCTCTCTCTCTCTCTCTCTCTCTCTCTCTCTCTCTCTCTCTCTCTCTCTCTCTCTCTCTCTCTCTCTCTTTGGGAGTCATGCTTCTTCAGACCTTTACACTCCATCTCTCTTGCAGCGTTATGCAAGAATATATAATGTGTATCACCTTAGTCTCGTGAAACAGCGAGCTGGAATAGTGTGTCTTTGATTTCTCAGCCGTGAAGGAAGAAAGGAAACATTACACCACCTTAAGGAGTGAATTGTGATAACCTCTACCCTTGTATTTCTTTCTTGTAATAGTTTAATTTCCGATAGTGTGAAGTATTTTTCTGATCTTTTTTCCTATGACCTTGGCTTGACTTAATTTGTGTAGACAAACAAAATTCACTTTCACATTTCTTCACACGCTAATGACTCATTCAGTTATTTGCCGACGCGCGCGAACACACTGCACACACCACTGCTGTTCTTTTACTACTACTGCTGCTGCTACTACTGCTGCTGCTACAACAACTACCACTAACAACAACAGCAATAGCAACAACAACAACAACAACAGAAACAGAAACAGCAACAAGAACAACAACAACAACAACAACAACAACAACAACAACAACAACAACAACTACTACTACTACTACTACTACTACTACTACTACTACTACTACTGCTACTACTACTACTACTACTACTACTACTACTACTACTACTACTACTACTACTACTAACAGCAACAACAAAAAAACAACCCAAACAACAACATCTACCATCACCACCGCCACCACCACCAGTACCACCACAGAGAGCAGTCAATAGCAGCAGATAATATTGCTTGACTCACAATACAAATTACTACTAAGACTATCAACATTTAGTAGCAGCATCGTGTACAAAGCGTCCTGTGTGTTATTTGCTATTCTTCAAGCTATAATTCTACCTCCATTCCCTCTTAAGACTGCACCATGACTTCTGTTAACTGTCTTGTCTACTTTTTCTCCTTCCTGTTTGCATCTTTGTACCCTGGGCTTGGTAGGAGAGAGAGAGAGAGAGAGAGAGAGAGAGAGAGAGAGAGAGAGAGAGAGAGAGAGAGAGAGAGAGAGAGAGAGAGAGAATGATAACACAGCACGCGTTCGTAAATCTCTTGTAAGTTTCTCCCAAGTCGCCGACAAAACTTCTTGCATATCTCATTTCGCCTTTTGGTTGTCTGTCTGTCCACCTTCCATTCACTCGCTGCTCGTAAGTTTGTGTTCTGTCAGTCTAATTGCCAACCTTTCATCGCCTCTGCTTATAACTTGTGCCGAGCATGTCCATTTTTCAGCCAATCTCCATATCTCGTCGCCCCATCAAGCTGTTTGCCTATCTTCCTTTCACATGTTGTTCGTTATGTTTGTGTTCTCTATTAGTGTAATTGTCCATCTTTTATCTCTTGTGTATAATATGAACTGTACCAAACGTGTCCATTTTCTATTTTTTTTCGTATCTCATCTTGTCATTTAGTTCTGTCTGCCCTGCTTTCTTGTACTGTGCTTCCTTTACTCATGGGCAGATTACTATTATTAGTCTTGCTTTCCATCCATTATCCATTCATCTCACTGCCAACGTCCATTTTCTTCTCGTCGGCTCGTTTTCTTTCATTTGTCAAGCGTATATTACTGTTCTGTTAATCCATTATAGTTCGTGTGCTATTTATTTGTCTAATGACTCTCGTAGTACTTGTTAATTTTCTTTCTATGTCATACGGTCTACTGGTTTTCTATTCTACCTTCTATTATTACTTCAATCGTTTAACTGCTAATTATTCACTGCATGACGTATAGGTCTGTAAATCTTTCCTGAACTTTCCTATTTCTTCACGTCTCACCTCCTGTAAGCCTTCCACTCGCGTCGCTTCTCTGCTTCTCTCATCTCCCTTCAGTATACTTCAGATTAGATAAATTAACCCGTGGCTGGGGGCGATGCGATGTTTTGCTCGTTACGGAGGAGCACCTTGTTCTGGTGGCAAGCAAAAAGAAGAGTAAAAACGAGAACTTGACTTTGGAGAACTTTTTTCTTTTTGTAGTAGAGTTATTTGCTTTAAACGGGTGTTAACTTGGGTCAATGATAGATATTCACTTAACAGGAACGTTTTCAAGCTTTTTTTCCTTACCCATTTCAATTGATGTTAATGGCGGTAAGAGAAAAATGAAAATGTAATCGCTATAAAAAAATGCCACAAGGAAATGAATGATGGTGGCAAAGAATAATTCAATAGAGAAGAAGTAAGAGTGAAAAACGAAAACTATATGATAAAAAACAACTCCACACTTGAGAAATTCTGAACTAGTGACTGTTATTTCGTTCTCTCTCTCTCTCTCTCTCTCTCTCTCTCTCTCTCTCTCTCTCTCTCTCTCTCTCTCTCTCTCTCTCTCTCTCTCTCTCTCTCTCTCTCTCTCTCTCTCTCTCCTTCGCAAGGCATAGCAGTGGATTGCATTGATGATCATGATGATGATGGTGGTGATGCGAGAGAGAGAGAGAGAGAGAGAGAGAGAGAGAGAGAGAGAGAGAGAGAGAGAGAGAGAGAGAGAGAGAGAGAGAGAGAAATGTGTTCTTTCTGTCCGTTTGTAATGTTTCTTAGTGTTCGTCTAATGAATGTAGCTGAACCCCTTCAATACTGGGACGTGTTTTCATATTCATTCTGCGTATTATTTGTCGATTTTATACACCTTCAGAATTTCATGTGAGGATTAAAATGGTACAGACTCTGGCCATTAATCTTCATACCTCCATAGACCCTTCCTAATGTCAATATGATCATCTAATCACACTCAAATCTCGTGACAATAATGTATTCCAATTCTGAAGGCTTTAAGTAGTGCCTCTCCTGTTGTTGTTGTTGTTCTCTCACAGACAATAGAAGACCTCAATGTGTCGGTTTTTTTTTGTGGCGATAGGATAAACTGTACAGATTCACAAATGTATATGAAAAAAAGTTGGCAAGTCTATAATGTGGACAGCCTTCATGTTGAGGAAATGGCGCCGCTGATAATGCTTGGTAGCTAAACTGGTACGCTGTTGTGAGGTAGATGGGTATTTTGCAAGGGAGCGTTTTATGTGTTTATTTTTTTCATCATTGTGTTTGTTTGTGTGTGTGTGTGTGTGTGTGTGTGTGTGTGTGTGTGTGTGTGTGTGTTCAGTCTTGTCGTACAGTTTTCTTATCACTTTCCCGTTTCTTTCTTTCTTTCGTTCTTTTTTACTCTTTAAAAATTTTTAGTTAATAATTTTTGTAGCAAGAGGTTAGCGGGCCATTCCTTATTCGGGAACTGGTTTGCGATACTCGGTTTGCAGTTTGGTGTTCTTGGTCCTGTTATCGTTGCTGGCGGCTCTGCGCTGCACTATGCCTCCACCACCACCAGCATTACCACTGCCACCACCACCACCACCACTACCACCACTCTCACCACCCTCGCTCAGTACCATCCCCCTCCCCACCTCCACCATAATTATTGCTAATGCTATCACTAGTACGATTTCTCCTCCTCCTCCACCTCCTCCTCCTCCTCCTCCTCCTCCTCCTCCTCCTCCTTCTCCTTCTCCCCCTCCTCCTCC
>CM035197.1:17291680-17304010 GCA_020233015.1 Callinectes sapidus | reverse complement strand
TCTCTCTCTCTCTCTCTCTACATACACAAACACACACACACACACACACACACACACACACACACACACACACACACACACACACAGTAAAACGGCCGGCAACTCAAAGATTCATTGTTTATAGAGTTTTCGGCAGCGCTTGAAAATGTGAAATTAGAAAGTTCAAGGCACTGATAATTAGTAAAGTTTTAATTAGCCGTTCTGGACGACGAGGTCCATAATGAAAATATAACGAACATTAATCAAGTTACCTGTGTTAACCAGTGTGTTTTGTGTAGATTTCAGGCAATTTACGCAATGCTTCCTTTTATTGTTCTATTTTCAGGGAAACGATCCAGTATAGATGATGTTGTCATGAAGTAAAGCACACACGCGCATGTACGCAGTCCTGCAGTGCCACACACACACATACACACACACACACACACACACACACACACACAGACACACACACACACACACACACACACACACACACACACACACACACACACACACACACACACAGACACACACACACAGACACACACACACACACACAGTACGTAAAAGCAGGTGCCCCAATCAGAAAGTCAAGGATGCAGCCAATTAACCGTTCATACAAGCACACAAATTAGCCGATGCAAAAGCAGTCAGGTTAGCAAACAGACAGGCGTACATACTCGACCTCTAAATCAAATGGCTGCCAGGGTTCATTCGTCTGTTCATGTGTCTGTCTGCCGGTCCTCCCGTCCGCAAGTCTGTCCAGCCACCCATCCGTCCGTCGGCTCCTGTGATTACTGGGTTTTTACAATCTGCTTATCTGCCAATCATGCGGGTATTTTGTGCTTCTCTGACATGGGCATATTTATGTTGTTCCATCACGTGTCTATCTCAGGTGTGTGTGTGTGTGTGTGTGTGTGTGTGTGTGTGTGTGTGTGTGTGTGTGTGTGTGTGTAAGGGCAAACTATGATAAATTATACCAGGAATTTAACGCGTGGTTTGCGTTGAGGCGCCACGGTGAATTTTAACAAAAGGTAATATCTACTGTAGCGCTTCTTTGTTAAATTAAGAGGATTCGAATCTCTTTGTATCTATACCTAATTTTCTAACATAAGTCTTTTATTCCGCCATAAAGAAAAAAAGTAATGGAGTAAAAAATGTCTGAGATTAGATTTCGGTATTGATTCTTTAAAGGTTTAAATACTTTGGCGGTGGATCCTTCAGATACAAAAACTGCCAAAGTGGGTTTCCTTACACGCTTGGCTGTCGCAGCTTCTTGATCTATTAATAGGAACATATTTTGTCAAAATCCTTACATAAGAAAATATTGAATGAGATGTTGGGTACCTCCCTATAAGACTGCAAGACACTGTCACTTTCCTACACAATAGTTTCTACAGACTCAAACATCATCACTGGAGTGACCATTCTTTAGATATGGTAGTTACGTGCTAAGTTGATCTATTTTTTTTTACCATACAAAGTATAAGAATTTGACATAGCCAGCAATAAAATAATGTTTATCGGGTTTATTTGTAAAGTACTTACTTTATCGAGTTTATTTGTAAAGTACTTACTAAAGATTATGAAATCAGAATGGATATTAAACATGGCTCATAGGAGCAATAAGATGACTTTTTTTTATGAAAGCCGCTTTTCTAATACATATATGAATGCTCATGCGGGGAGCTTGTTTGGTAAAAGAAACTGGCAAGCTATCCCTACATATATGCATAGTTAATGATTTGTTGATGATTACAGACCTTTTTAAAATTTTGTCAGCCATACACCATAAGGATATTTAACAAATGTTATTCAAATTGGCATAATTGTAGACCATAATAATTCATTCACATCTTACAACCGTACTTATGTATCACATTATACAAAGTTAAACTGCTGCAAGGCATGGACGCTGTGAACATACATGATCATAAACATAATATCTCATTTTACAGTAAAACTGGATTCAGTGCCCAACTCTACATTCATCCTGGTTTGTAAACTCGCTTCAAACTATCAACCAAAACAAACAAGCAGAATGTGTGTGTGTGTGTGTGTGTGTGTGTGTGTGTGTGTGTGTGTGTGTGTGTGTGTGTGTGTGTGTGTGTGTGTGTTTAGAAAATTTATTTTGAAATATTTTTCTCCTTCCTTTGCTTGTTTTCTTCTTTTATTCTTATACTCAAAAAAAGCATCTTGAATTATCTCATTGATCTGTTGTAAACAATTCTTAAATCATTTCTACAAAAAGCTACAAAAATCCTTGTAACCATGTTGAAAGGAGAAGAAATTCCACTACCACCACCAACACATGGCGGAGAAACAAACGCAAAATAAGGAGGTCACGATGTCGACACATATTAGATTTAGTGTCATTGCCACCAACAAGCCTGCCCCATCATCAAGCGTTACGTTGATTTAATGTTTACGGCACAAACACAACTCTGGCGATTCTTTTATCTCCTCCATTTCCTAGTCCACGTCGTGTGTTTTTTATGCTTCTCATTTCTCACTTCTTCCTATGCTCAACGTGGGACAGAAATGAATAAGTGAAAGGAACAAAATTCTGTAAACACTTTTTTGTTTGTGTGTCTCTCTAACCCATATTCCCACAATGACAAACTGCTTCACCACCAAAGTCTTTTTTTTCTGTCACAGGCTGCAGATGATTGGGGGTGTCAAAACCTGACTTTTACATGAAACATTCTTTGACGGCTCCACATCAAGTTTAGTCTTAAAGGGATCAAAACATCATTTCTTTTCCTTCCCTTTTTTTTTCTAGTGTGGTTGAAAAATAAATATTAAAAAGAAAAAAAATCACTGGCAAATCTCCATGCTCATCCACAACACAGCAGCTTTTGTTTACCAACACGAGCAAGGTCAGTGACATTACACCCACAACTCAGCGAAGCGTGTACCGACCGCATTCTGGTAACAATAAAACTCTTCAGCCAGTCACTGCCTGACATCGGAGGTTGGACAAAAAATAACATAACTCGGGCAGGGCGTCGCTTCCATCCCACTAAATATTAATGCTTTGGCCTAATTGAAAATGGTAATGAGAAAATTTCGTAATTAGAAGTGGGGGCGTAATTAAAAACAACCATCAAAGGGTTATCAAATCATTTACATAACACTCCCTTCATGTCGTTCACTTGTCTTTGTTGACAACTTAAAATAAGGTGGAAAAATTAAGCCCCGAAACTGTTATGAGTTTCGGCTTGACCCCGTGCCTCGCGAAGGAATTTGATTGTTCGCCGTTTTTTGTCAAATGTCTCATTATGGCACTATCAAGTGAGGGAAGAGAGAGAGAGAGAGAGAGAGAGAGAGAGAGAGAGAGAGAGAGAGAGAGAGAGAGAGAGAGAGAGAGAGAGAGAGAGAGAGAGAGAGAGAGAGAGAGAGAGTTTTACTTAGAAGTCATGTTTCGTAGAAAGATATTTCAAACTGCATTAAAAAAAACTGACATTTAATAAGTGAATAAGAAATAAAGGAATAATGTTTTTATGAGGATTGTAATGCTGAAACAATTGTGAAAACAACAAATTAAATAATCTGATATATCTATGTCATCATTCCTGTATTTTGATTATTATGCACCGTTAATGGGCAATTTGTTACCAATACAATGGGTAAGGTCACTTCACCAGGTTCATTGACTAGTGACACAGGCCATCACAAAGGCAAGGCTGAAGGCTAGAGGGTGATTGTCATCACTTACGTAAAACATTAAGGATTAACGGATGCGTCCAGAATGGATATAAGTAAATGGGCCCAAAACAAGAAAATAGAAAATATGCATTAATAAAGGTTATTGTTGCATAAACGTAATATAAATTATCTGTTACGTGTCTCTGAACTATCTCGGAGTGATCCGCCAGTGGGACAAAGGAAGGAGGGCGTCGTTAAGCCTGACGAGGCTCGACACGAGAGGACGAGATAGCAGAGGCACGCCTGCCATCTCCATCCATCAAGGGGTCTGACCGCCTCTATCCGCTCACTAATTTACTAATCCATCAATACTGTCCTAACCTCTCCAGAATATATGGACAAAATGTCTACAAAAAACGTATACAAACTCTAATTAAAGACAATGGTTTTGTATGACGGCAAAGCACACACACACACACACACACACACACACACACACACACACACACACACACACACACACACACACGAAAGGCTTTACCATATTATATTAGTGCGCTAAACAAATTCAAATAAGATCCTTTACATAATATAATATAAAAAAATGTAACATTTATCATTTGACAAAAATTACATAAAAATTATATTAAAATGCCGATTTATAAAAGTACAGTAATTGACTGCAGAAATATGTATTGGTCTAAAGATACTTTACAACAAATAATATATAAAATGTTGACTTTTTACCTAACTTATTTGTACCACCAAAAGTATCTTGATCATGAGAGCACATTGGCAATAACTCAAGCTTGGCACCACTGCGATCTCTTGTGAGTGATCCTCCTTACAAACTTTCCTTAAGTGAGTAAACACGTAAAAAAAAATATCTCTTGCTGAATCTAAACCACTTAAGGTTCATTCCTCCAATCAACCTTATGCACTACCACCCGCTTCACTACCACCGCCACCACCACCACAGCCACTCACTAGCACTTCTCACCCAACGCCCCACTCACCCTAGTCAATATCTATCACATGGTAAACTCTGCCCGCCCTCCTTAATCACACCTCGCCGCCCGCACCCCTCAAGATATTGACTCGAGCGACTGCAAGTATCGAGTGCTTCATCCTACTTGGCGTGGCACTAATCTTCATCTGGCACTTGGGAATTCGCGTGACGTCATCGTGTGAGTAATCAGTGAGTGAATCAGGTGTCGCCCCCTCGCCTCTAATGTTAATTGTTGTCTTGAGGAGGCTTAGTGACTGTTGGAAGCATCTTTGATGGCCCTCGTCAAGGGGGATGAAGGAATGGAGAGCTCATTATTCATCTGCTGCCGGAAACTTGCAGTAAAAGAAAAAAATATATATTACAGGGGTATTATGCAAAGTCAGTTTCTCTCTCTCTCTCTCTCTCTCTCTCTCTCTCTCTCTCTCTCTCTCTCTCTCTCTCTCTCTCTCTCTCTCTCTCTCTCAACTACAACCGTTACTAAAATACATCTCAAGCTCATACTACTATCATCGTCGCGTCTCCCATAACATCCTAATGGCACTGCTACTTTCTATCTACTGTTCCTCTTTCTCTTCCTCCCCCGATCCCTTCACCCTTATTTAACCTACATCTTCCACCAATCACCCGAGCTCCAGGAGGCACACTTAGGCCAACTCTGAATATTAGTCCCTTCCTCTCTTGCTCTTCCTTCTCTTCTTCTCCCTTTCTCCAACCTATCCGTTTATTTTTTTCCTTCTCTCCTCCTTTAACTTATACTTCACTATCATCTCTCCTTCCTTGTCCCCTCCCTCTTTCATTCGTCTTCTGCAGCTCGCACCTCTTCTTCCTTCTCTGCTTCCTTCTAACTGAACAAACCCACACGCTGATAAAAGCAAGACGGTCTCCTTATCTGGCCTTGGATGGACCGTGACTAAGAAAGACAGAGTGATGGATGGATGGATTGATGGATAAATGGACGGATGGATGGATGGACACACAAACACACAAACACACACACACACACACACACACACACACACGACAAAGGCGACAATTATGGGCTGACCCCCTAGGATATCTTAATTACGGAAGAAAACGAAGGGCATGATTAGAAGAGAATGCAAATTAAAAAATAGAAAATAAAACAAAGACACGGGAAGAAACGAAAAGGAAGGAAAACTTTGACGACCCTTAAAAGCGAGCAGGCGGTCGAGCGGATAGAAGCGAAATATTAAAAGAAGATGAGGAGAAATGAATAGTGTCATTAATGGGATCATTAATTTCCTCTGGAGACCTCATCCTCACTGCAAACAATAATGAGGCGGGGACGAAGTGGAGGGCGTACGGGAACAACTTGTCCATGCGGAAGAAAAATGTTCCTTGATGTTAGCCAAAGCGCCGACCATTTTGTATTTTACCGTAAGACTATTTATTGGTGATGTGGAAAAGCAGGAAAAGGAAACATAAATGAAGAAATGAAAAAAAAGAAGCGTAGGTCTGGCCTATTAGTTAATTAATTTCACATGTAGTGAATGTGCTGTGTTTCACCGCTACATTACACTTTTAACAAACATATTTTACTTATTAAAGTTTAACAAGCCAAGAAGAATAAAATTATGTCTCTCTCAAGTTCTTAGCTATGTAAAGCCACCCAAACATACTTTATCTAGAACAAACGAATAATAATTTTATCCAGCATATCTACAACCTTCACGGTTCATTAACAGCTAAAGCAAAGCTTCTGTCTCCCTATATATCAGCCTTGTTTTCTTATTTTTCATACGTTCTGTGTATTACATCTGTTTAAGTCAATCAGAGTCGGTGACAGTATGAAGGCACCTATCGTAAAAATATGTCATCTGTACTTCCCCTGATAATTAAACAAGACCAACCTATGTTGTCTTAGAAAAAAAGGAGTTGGTTTAAGAAACACTTTATCAAATGTACTGCTACGACTGGGATGGCCTCATTAGGTGTGATCTACAACCCAACAGGTTATGTATGTAGTTGTAGTTTTTTGGAAATGCATTTCTAGGTAAACAAAACTAATCCAGTCCACTCTGCTATGAAAAAAAATCACAGATCCTGCAACTCATTACGAGACTCTTTTTTTTTCATTTTGATTACAGCACATGTAAAATTTTAAAAATCTGTAACTTTAAAGTACGTGACATTGCTAATGAGTTAGATAATAATGTTCTTGAAAACTTGAATGAATGAAACTTATTAGATCGTTTGAAATTGTTCGCCAAACTTTAAATGTTAGAACTAATAAGAAAAAAAGGTCCTCAAAAACAAAATTAATCGGAAGAACAACAATATTAACAGAATCAAGAATCAATATAACACACACACACACACACACACACACACACACACACACACACACACACACACACACACAACATATGAGAATCTCTGAACGTTAAAGAGGAGCTAAATATGTAACAAAACAAAATAAGAAAGTATTGTAAATTTTGAAAAATAATATTTTCGACAACTAAATAAATATAAATATATACACCGACGGATACGGAGTTCATATCAAACGTTGATGTGATTTCTCTTTCTTCAGGTAAACAAAGACGATCGGAGGAGAAAGGGGTAGTGAAATGTCCCTATTAAATAAGTCAGAAGGAAGTTAAAAAGAGGTAATACATTCCAGCAAAACATTAGTATTACAATACTGAGACAACAACGAGGTTTGAACGGCATGAATGGCGAGGGGAGTGGAACGTCAAGGTAAAGACCAGGAAGGAAGTAATAGAAGTTGTGACCAGGAGACCATCTAAGGTCTAATTGCCTGTGATAAAATTGGAATATACATGGTCGAGCAACATACCACAATCACTTCCGATGTGTCTAGCATTTATCCTCAATCATAACTCTTATGATTTCCTGATAATCTTATGTTCTTGCGAAAACTGGCAACTGACACACTCTAGCATCAAAGGACGTACGAGTGACAGAGAAAACAAACTGTATATGTACAGTAAACATGAATGACACCTTTCTTGAAACGAGGTAGAAAGCAAACCTATATACTGTAATTTTGATAATCTCATGTTCTCTTCTTTCCAAGGAACTTCTTGCCAAGATTTCTTAAAAAAAAAGTAGCAACTGAGTTTCTTGGGATAGGAGGACTTGAGGGTGATTGAAAACTCAAAGCACTGTGAACGTGACTCGATTTCCGACCCCCTACTGAACACAAAGAAAAGTAGTGACGATAACATGTATGAACAGCAAAATATAGCCTCATATTTCATTCTCTACGAGAAAGAGTTTGCTTAACACAACTTTTTCTTAGTCTTATGCTTCGTTAAAGTATTAGGCAAACATCTATAAAATTATGTTGCTACCACATCCTCGTGAAATAATCAGGTCGTCAAACATTTTTCTACATCATGTACTGCCTTATCAATGGACAATATCCTTAGTGATAAATGTGGGAAAAAAAAAAAAAAAACTTTAGGACAGTTGTCGTGGCAAACGCGTTGAGGAAGGAACGCGATCGCTGCTGAAGGTAAATTATTTCTTATAATTTTCCAAACTCTTCATCCTGCCATTGAAAATTTGCTTCTTAATAAATGGCTGTCAGGTATTAATCAGTTAATTAAACGCGCAAAAGAAAACTATTAATTATATTCGTTAAAGGAGAGACTCACGCCAAGACAGACTCGTTAATGGTTTACGCCACACGTGCCTCTACTTTGGTCTCGTTTTTCTTTTTTTTTCCGGATAAGATATATTCATGACTAAAGTAAGCACCATCATCCTGAAGAACTATTATCTAACATAATTATATCCCTGAACGTCCTGGCCATTATACTATAGTTATTATATAATAGTGAAGTAAAAGTATGCATTTCGTGGATAAGACAAACAATTATGACTGATGTATTCATCTCTATCCTGACAATGATTATCCAGTGTAATTACATGAATCTCTAAACTCTGCAGGCTTAATGCTAAAGTCTTTTTGCCGAAAAAGTTGCATAATTACGGCCAAAGTATTTATCAATATCCAGTATAAGGTTGCTCGTGATTTTAGTTCAATTTTCATGATGAAATAGTGGAGTATTTTCGGCGGCACTGTATCTTGACAACGCCATCACTATAGGAACCACTGATTCTACAATACACTATTGTTTACCATTAAATTATTGTGACAACAACTGATTTTGTTAAACATTTAATGATTTGCTTATCGACATCATAGCTAAAACCTTTTATGGAAAGTGTATCTTTTTTAAAGTCTTGTAGAATGTTCGTTCTATCAATATGATTTATGTGTTTAAGACTCTCTCTCTCTCTCTCTCTCTCTCTCTCTCTCTCTCTCTCTCTCTCTCTCTCTCTCCTCCCCAACAGACACACAACCGATATTACATCACAAGAGACAACACCTGCATATACT
The DNA here is from genome assembly GCA_020233015.1 of Callinectes sapidus. NCBI lineage: Eukaryota > Metazoa > Arthropoda > Malacostraca > Decapoda > Portunidae > Callinectes > Callinectes sapidus. Next base: position 17,294,978 of record CM035197.1, on the reverse strand, counting down.
GACAGATACATATGAATTCCTCCTAACATTTCTTTAGTGATGATGCAAGTGTCTGGAACAACCTGCCACCATCAGTCGTGCACTACGATACTGTTCAAAATCTACGCTAACTATCATATGAGCGATGCGAGTGTTTCAGAAATATTACACTGAATAAGTCTTTGACGCGAGCTATAATATTCAACGTAATATATTACATTCTCTGTCAAGAATATATTGTAGCAATTTCGATGTATCTGGTAACTGTAATGATTAAGATTCTGGTTCTATTTTCTATCCTCCTTAATCAGTTTATAATATAACCATGTGAGGCTGATATGATGGGTTTATACAAGAATTTGTTCAGCCTGTTCATTTTTCCTATGACGCTCAATGTCACGAACATGATAATCTAGATATAACTGAAAAGTAAGTTCTTAGTCTTTTGTATATCCTCTCATCAACATATATTACAAGCACTTGTATAATTACATAATATAAAAAACAGAAGCAACCCTCTAATGTTCCATTTCTGTGTTCATTCACATAACTCTTACGATACCTTTATATGTTGACAAATAACTGAAGAACAGTTTAAAAACTTTTTAAAAGCGTTTTCGTGGTGTAGTGGTTATCACGTGCGCCTCACACGCGCAAGGTCCCCGGTTCGATCCCGGGCGAAAACAGTTTCTTTTCCTTTATTTAGTCTTCATAAAAAGTACAAGCAGCGGTACAGAAGCAAGGCTCATCATACACTATATCAATAGAAGCAATCCTGATTTCCCTTTTTTTGTGTTACTTGGTGTGGATAAGGAATACAACTGCAATATGCAATCAAATTACATTACGGACAAAGGCATGTAAAGTAGATTAGACATAACATCGTCAACCTACGACCCATTAAAATGATATAATGTATATTATGACTCATTCCTGTTGACCTGCCGGAAGTTCAACCAATTTTCGTTGTACAATAATGATTAATAGCAAGGTAATTAATATACATACAGCAGGAATCTCCTTTCCCCCCCCCCCCTCTCTCTCTCTCTCTCTCTCTCTCTCTCTCTCTCTCTCTCTCTCTCTCTCTCTCTCTCTCTCTCTCTCTCTCTCTCTCATAGCAGCATTAGGCCAGGAATTTCTTGTGTCTTACAAATTCGGGTACTCATCTAGAAATAAAAGATAAATGGGACTACTGCAATCAAAGAGATGGATGCGCCATCAGTGTTATACCAGCAGTAACAGTAGCAGCAAGGGTCCAGAAACAAATCGGAATGGTTAGAATAGGAAACAAAGAGAACATAAGAGCATAAGAACATAAGGTATGCTGCAAGTAAACAGTAGGCCTACAAATGGCAGTCCCTGTATAAAACTTCATACCAGAGTTCATCTATCATACCTGTACATATTAAATTCGAGTTATCTTCTTTAAAAGTTCCCTAATGACTTAGCGGAACATCAACAAAAAAGCTATGTACATAATGTGATGAAATTTCCGTTGTGATGGTATGAAGCATTGTGAGGAAGGGCGGTGTTTATTTCAAAGAAGAATGAAGGACAATAATAAACCGTGTATAATATAAAAGCGTCTTGCGAAGTCTCAATATTCTAACCATATCGTAAAGAATGAACACATTGCAAATAATATTGAAGGCATTCAAATAATCTACTGGACTAAAAGTCCCAGATTTTTCTAGAAATTAAATGATATGAGCACTCAAATATCTTGACGGCCATGCAGTTTAAATAATCCAAATATGGTCAAGAAAACAAAATAAAAGCATGAGGTCTTGCAATAGACGACACTCAGTGATAACCATGTTGACAAAATGGCTGTGACAGATTGCAAAGCAGCCAAAAGAGAGACTAGGAAATAAAGATATTGAAGAAAGTCCTTCTTTCTGGTAAAACTCTAACAAAGACAAGAAGAAATTATGGGAGCACTGAGGATGTCTTTGTGCCACGTTAACAACAGATGTAAAAGGTTCTAGAGTTGGAGAATATGCTTATGAGCAACATCACTTGTATGTATATGGATGCAAAATAGTCTCCAAAAGGCATAAGTTTTCTTTTTTTTCTAAATAATCCTTTCTTCTTGCTGAAACTTTTATATGAAGCTAAATCGCACTTCCTAAAACAATTATTTAACTGGCAACAATAAGAAATTAAATGATTACAGTAAAAAACACACAACACACAAACTTATATTCACAATAACATACGTTTGCAAACAGGAAGTCAATAGCAAGACTTTGTACGGTGAAACGCACGGCCAAACGCTATTCACGCCAAGCCGCAACTGAACTTGGACCGTATGATGAAAATACGCTCGCAGCGGAAGAAAAACTGCCGCCGCCGGGTAAAGAAGAAAAAAACCCTTGAGGGGAAAAGAAGAGTTCAAGAAAAGCAATATCCGTGGCAGCATGACAAGAGTTCCAGGTGAGTCCTGGACAACATGAGGGGGTGGCTAGGTGGTGAAGAATGAAATATATACACGCAACATGACCTGAACGAGGAGCTGAGGGCGTATGGGTGGGGAGGTGATGAGGGAAGAGTGGGGAGCAGGAGACACCCACTGACAGGACTCCCAAGAAAGGAATAATACTTTATCTCACAACATCTCTTGGAAAAAAAAATCTATGTTAAAGTGTGATAGATAATACAAAGATATACAACAGTTACATACAACCCCCAAAATACTATAACATCTTAATACAAATAAAAAAAAAATCTATAAAGGAAGAAATTTCAGTATATGTGAAACAATTACAGGATCAATTATATAAATATATATAATTCATTCACTGAACACACACACACACACACACACACACACACACACACACACACACACACACACACACACACACACACATAGACGGACATGAAGTAAACGAGAAGACGAGGGGAAACGCAAAGTGAGTCAGCGAAATTGAAAAAGTTAATTATCCTCCCTACGTGGTTATCCAGCCATTATCCTGATTGTTGTGGCTAAGGGGACCCGCAGCCGCCACCACCAGGGTCTTGAGGGGACCAAATGAGAGGAGCGGTAACAGAAGCGGCGCCCGGAGGAAGGGTGAGTCTTGCCTATTTATTCCTTTCATTTAAACACCTTGCCTTATACTGATATGCATCTGTTATTTCCAGCATTAGTATTAAGATTTGCATGAAAAAACAACAGCAGCAGCAGCAGCAGCAACAACGCAGTAGTATTGGTAAGAGTGGTAGTAGTAGTAGTAGAGGAGGAGGAGGAGGAGGAGGAGGAGGAGGAGGAGGAGGAGGAGGAGGAGGAGGAGGAGGAGGAGGAGGAGGAGGAGGAGGA
>CM035197.1:17226113-17237583 GCA_020233015.1 Callinectes sapidus | reverse complement strand
GAGAGAGAGAGAGAATACCTAAGCACCTACAAACCTAAACACATATATTCAAACTACGCACATATATGAATACATACATACAAAGGTATCTGAAAAGAGAGGGGGGGGAAACTAAAACAGGAACAGCCTCTTACATAAACACGAAACCGTTGTATAAGAACGGGAGGAAACACACTTGCCTGCACCATAATATGAGGGAGGACGGGGATGATGAAGGAAGGGAAAGAGGGTGAAACGAGGAATTGAGAGAGAATGAATGGGGTAATGAAACGGGAAATAAGAATTGGGAGCGAGGGAAAATATAAGGACATTAAAGGAAAGGAAAGCAGAAAAAAGGAAGAGAATGGAAAGAGAAATGCATAACAGGGAAGCAAAATATAGAAGAAATTAAAAGAAGGAAATGAATTGGAGGAAATCAGATTGTGCAGTAAGAGAAGAGAAGGAACGAGAAATGAAGGAAAGAGAAGGAAAGAAATTAGGAATTAAGGTAAACTAATAAGGGAATAGAAGAGAGACTAGGATGAGAAGGAAAGGGAATGGAATGGTAAGGAATTGGAGGGAAGGGAAGGGAAGGGAAAGGAAGAGAAGGGTAGGGAGATACAGCAAGGAATTAGGGAAAATAGAAGACAAAATAAAGAATGGGGGGATGAGAAGGATTAGGTCGGAAGCGAAATTAAGAGTAAAAAATGGGTAGAAAAAGAAATTTTAAGAAAAGTCGAGAAAGAATCACAGATAGTGGAGAAGGAGGAAAAAATGGAATGGAAAGGAAGCAAAATGAGGAATGAAGAAGAGGAGGCAAAGGAGTGAGGAAGAAGTGAAGATGGAGAAAAAAAACTCTAGGAAAAAAATATATGAAAAGGTAGCAAGGGAGAAGCGAGATTAAGAGGATGCAACAAAGAAAAAATGTAAGGGAAGGAAAGGAAACGATAAACGAGAAAATACCTTGGAGAAATTTGTAGAAAAACACAATGGTAAGAATGAGAGAGGAACAAAGAATATTAAAGAGGAGATATAAGAGGTGAGTCTGAGTACACAAAGGTAAGGATGGGTAGAGATAAATCACCATGATCTGAAGCAGGTACCCGTAGATAAAAGCACTTATTTCATTATAGTACATCCATCTCCTTGTTAACATTAAAATACAGGGAATAAAAAGCTTGAAAGGAAGTAGAAAAAATACAGGCAACCTACCTTATCCTATGGTTTACTTCATGACATTTAAAAAAAAATAATTTTGAAGAGTTGCTGGTGATTAAGTAGAAAATTGTAACATTGAAAAGGTTATTAGTTAAGACCTTGTGATGCAGAAAGGTGGTGAGTGTAACTTGAACAATTGAATACTGCGCAAGAAAATCAGAGATAACAAAAAAGGAGTATTGAGAATGAGGAACAATTTAACATACAAAAAGAAATAAAAAAAATGGCTTAGATGAAAAAACAGTTAATTTTAGAAACATTGTATTTCTGACAAATGGTGGAAGAGAACCGGTCAAAACGATACTGGAGGGAGATACAGAAAAAAATATATATACTGAATAACGTATTTCCAGGCGTCACAGCAACAGTGGTTACGCATTCCCAGAGGAAGGAGGAAGTAGCGCGATGGAACAGTCGGTGAGGTCAGGTAAAAAACAATGGGAAGAAAAGTGGTGTTCAAAGGAGAGGCTAGAGAATTTAAGTTTTTATAGTGACCAGTCTGAGACACTGTTTTTTAGGCATCTTAAGTTCGGCAACCGACCATCCTCTACATCACAATCACTTAATTATCACATAAGATGTGATGTAGGAGTCACCCACCAGGACCACTTCATCACTCATGAACACAATGTCAAATGAGAATTTCTAACCTAATCTAACATAACCTAAACCAATGGTCTTCAACAGCATCCCGTGCACATGGGAAGCTCACCAACGTAGCATACATTGTCTAAGTGCACAGAAGGAATTATGAGAAAAACATGTTGAAAGAGGAAGGGAATTCAGAAAAAGGAAACACACCTACAGCTTGATGATGATGATGATAATGATGATGATGATGATGATGATGATGATACAGTAGAATAATAACAATGCTCAAAAAGAAGATCCAAGAAGAGGCCCTGAGTTTAAAAGGAATCTACACAACACAAAGCGCAGTTCTTCTTTTACACGTAATCAGTAGGAAGGCTTTAAGGTGGTCTTTACCTCCGGGTACGATGAGTCGGTGCAGTATTATCAAGGTGATCTAACAACCAGGGAAGCGTGGAGGTCTGAGTGTTACAATTCCGCTAATGGCGATTTTTCTTTACTTTTCTATTATTTCTTCTTTATTTACTTTTATTTTTTTGTGTCTAATGTTCGAAATTGCTTGAATTACACACACACACACACACACACACACACACACACACACACACACACACACACACACACACACACACACACACACAGGTTAAGAAGTAGAACAAGTAACATTACATTATAAAGAAAACAAAACAAAAAATATTTATATATCTATAGACATTAACTTTGATATGTAAAGACAGACGGCCTGTACACTGATGGGAAATTAGAACAGGTAAATGTCACACTTATGCAACATGAAGCGAATGAAATGATAAAGTATTAGGAAAAACAATCATTAGAATCAATTGGGTGTACATATAATCTTCAATGCGTAAAATGGAAACTGCGTAGATTAGAAAACGTAAATATGGTCTTACTCTACAAACAAAAGGACCACAAATAATAAAATATGGAAAATGTCTTTCAATTGTTGGGCAGAGTGTCTGGGAAGATACACGAGGAAAGCCAAAGAGAAAGAAAATCAGAAAGAACTCTGAATAGAACCAATAAGAGATTGTTTATGGTAGTATAACTATTAATTTGGTTTTATACGAAAAAAAAAACCCTCGAAATTATGGTTACTATATAACTTATATCAACAATTTAATTGTTAGAGAAAAATAAAGAAATAAAATAAAATAACTACTTTTTAGATGAGTAATTAAGTAGAAAATAACAAAATAACAATGAAATTTACAAACAAAACAATATGTAAGACTTATGTAATACAAAACACAGAGCAAAATCAGCGAAAGAAAATAAAAATGTATAAAAAAATAAAAAGATACTCAGTTTCATAAGTAAACAAACACGTGAAAACTATAAAAACACAAAATAAATAAAATCCAAATAAAATACAACACAAAGATAATAAAAAAACATCAAGGGATATAGTTTCAGAGACAACAAAGGGAGAGAGAGAGAGAGAGAGAGAGAGAGAGAGAGAGAGAGAGAGAGAGAGAGAGAGAGAGAGGAAAAAAACGGTGACAACATCTATTTCCGCATTAAAAGCTACCCCCCCCCCCCCCCCCTCCACACGCACACACAGAAGAGTCACTAGCTTCACCATACCACACACTCGCGAATGTATATACCTGGAACAAACCTTACGAAGCACAACACCGATACAATTACTGTGTTGAATGACCGTCCAATTTTCAAGTATTCCCATAGTGGACGCCTTTTTTTTTTACCTCCTTCTCACATCTACAGCACGTTAGATGATATTACACGATGCGAGGCAGGTGGGAGCAAAAAAAACAAACAAACAAACAAAAAAAAAAACACGGAAATAAAATTATACAAGTAGGACGATTAGATCACCAAAGCATGGGAAGGTTACACAACAAATTATAGTTATGTATATACTGAAAGCACATACATATTATCAATTCTCTCTCTCTCTCTCTCTCTCTCTCTCTCTCTCTCTCTCTCTCTCTCTCTCTCTCTCTCTCTCTCTAGCAATGTTTTCTCTTTACACCTTCTCCTTTCTCTTCCTCCCTCTTTCCCTTGGTCCCTGTCCGTCCCCCTCCCCCAACCCGTCTCTCCCACAGGTATAAGAGCATTTGCACCGCCGACACCGAGATTTACGTTTCTGGGCGCTGCTAGTGTTTCCGACGAGCCCAAGCGACCCTAAAAATACACGGCCGGAGGTTTACGTACAACGAGGAGAGTCACGGCCAACCTGCGAGGGGGAGAGCAGGAGGAGAAAAAGGAAAAAGGAGAGTGCAAGTGAGGAGAACGTTGTCTATCACTTTCCAGTAGCGGTGAAGCAAGGAAGATGAAACGCAGCACTTGCACACATATACATCCAAGCGCGCGCACATACACACACACACACACACACACACACACACACACACACGTTCCTTCCCTTCACTCATGCCGAACCTCATCTTCACCCAGCTTCTTCTCTCGCGTTCCTTTCCAGCAGGCTCATCTCAAACCCCTCCTTAATATCCTTGCTTATTCTTCCTGTACCCTTTCCCACTCTTCCTCCTCCTCCTCCTCCTCCTCCTCCTCCTCCTCCTTATCCTATTCATCCTCTTCCTTCTCCTCCTCCTCCTCCTCCTCCTCCTCCTCTTCCTCTTTCTCCTCCTTTTAAGCCCTTCCTTTCATCTTCTTGTAGCGCCAGTTCTTTTCCCTCCCTTCCATCAGTTCCTTGTTGGCTCCCTTCTCTTCTGACCTGTCCTGTCCGACACCTCCTCCTCCTCTACCTCCTCCTCCTCCTCCTCTCCTCCTCCTCCTCCTCCTATTCCTTTCTCCATCTCATTTTTCTTCTTCTTCTTCTTCTTCTTCTTCTTCTTCTTCTTCTTCATCTTCTTCTCCTCCTCCTCCTCCTCGGAATTCAGTGTGGTTTGCTATAAAGAAATTGCAAGTCTGGCTCCATTTTGGCCGACGGGTGGGAGGTTCTAAATTCTTGAGTTATATCAGAGGAAGGGCATGTGAAGTCTCATTTTTACCTCCTTAGCATGTTTTCTCCCGACTATTCCCCCCCACCCACCTCTCTCTCTCTCTCTCTCTCTCTCTCTCTCTCTCTCTCTCTCTCTCTCTCTCTCTCTGTGCCTGTTGTTTTTGGTCTTTCGTCCTCTGTACAACTTTTCCAACATAAATTCTCGCTCGCACTCTCTTTTCCCACATAACCACGTCTTCTTACCGCAACCCGCTCTCCATCAACTGTATTCCCAACTCTCTCTCTCTCTCTCTCTCTCTCTCTCTCTCTCTCTCTCTCTCTCTCTCTCTCCCTGCATCCTCTTCATCAGTCTCCGCTCTGCAATCCTCTTCCTCTGACACCCTCTCCTCTCCGCCCCCTCTCCAAAGCTGTGGAAGAATCCTTTGAGTGAGATTTGGATTCTATTTACAGTGGTGGCGACCTGGCAGGCAGTCGCATATTTCAGCCTATACTCCTGGGATGAACCGACACCAACCCTCACCGCCCTCAGACTCTTGTGGGGGGGGCGGGGAGGCGGAGCTGGGAGTGGCGGAGGCTCGCAGTGGTAGTGCTGAGCCTCCAGAGACGAGAGAGAGAGAGAGAGAGAGAGAGAGAGAGAGAGAGAGAGAGAGAGAGAGAGAGAGAGAGAGAGAGAGAATATGGGGGGAAATGTGAGTAAAAGATGGAAGGGAATAAATGGTGGAGAACGTGGAGAAGGTTATGTAGACAAAGGAATGACGGGAGATATTGTACAGAAATTTAAGCAAAAGGAAATATAAGGGATGGGGTGGAATTGAAGACAATAGAAGAAAAAGTCTTAGAGGGAGAGAAAAAGTAGAAAGGTTATAAATAAAAGTAAACAAATACGGATGGAGGAAATAAAATGGAGGGTAAGATAAGAAAGGAGAGAGAGAAAGAACATCCGTAAGAAGAATACCAACTAGATGTAACAAACAAAAATAAAAGAAGGCATAGAAACATGACGATAGACGATGGTGAGAAATGAGAAGAAAATTGCAAGAGAAAACAAATGTAAAAGAGAACATATGAACAAAGGGGCAAGAAGAGAGGTGAAAGAAAGCAAGAGAGAATTAAAAACGAGAAAGAGAGAAGAGGGAGGAGTATTACATGCAGAGATGAGAGCAAAAGTTGAGTAAAGAAAATATGGATTGGGAGGGCAGGAGGAGAAAGAAACGTAAAAGTAGAAGGGAATGGGATGGAAAGAAAAAAAAGGAGAGGATAATTAAAGGGAAGGGAGGGAAAAGGAACAAGTGAATAGAACAGAAGGGAAGAAAAGAAATGGGAAGGGCAGGAGAGGAAAGGAAAGGAAAAGGTAGGGAAGGGTAGAGAGGATAACATATCAGAGGAAAAGGGAAGAAGAGAGGGGAAACCTAGAAGAGAAGAAATTAAAATGGAAGGAGAGGAGGCAGCAAAAGTGTTTTGAAAAATGTATAAAGAACGAGAAGGTAAGGAGTAAAGGGGAGAGTAGATATCGTCTCTGTTTTGAGAGAGAGAGAGAGAGAGAGAGAGAGAGAGAGAGAGAGAGAGAGAGAGAGAGAGAGAGAGAGAGAGAGAGAGAGAGAGAGAGAGAGAGAATTAAAAGGTACGAAGAACATGGACAAATGAGGGGGCGGCTGAAGGGGTAAGGATGAAGTAAAGAAGATTAGCATGGGAAAATAAAAGATGGTTGGAAATGAGTGAAAATAGATGAGTTGGGAAGACAAGGGTGGGAGAGAGAACGTAGAAAAAGATGCAGAGAAATACGTAGTCACGACATTCCGTCTGTCGTACGTACTGTACGTTTTAGATCGAAAGGTAAAAGAAAAAAATAGTAAAGATGTGTGAAAAGTGTGTAAAATGACATCAGAATAAAAAGAATAACAACAGGAAGGAAAGTATTGCTGCAGACAATATAGAAATGGAAGGGAAAGCAGGCGATGATGCCAGAGCGGAAGTGCGAAGTGAAACACAACGACAGGTGAGGGAGGCGGTGCGCCACGGAGGGATATAAACGGAGAAATATCATGAAAGAACTTAAAACTGCGTGTGGTACTGGGAAAATCATTTTCACCATCACTACAATAATTCATATTATTTTCCCTCCACTCACCACCACCACCACCACCACTCGACCAAGTGCGCCACGCAACACTCATATCAGAACCTCAAATCTGCCACCGCCACCGTCGCCACTATCACCACCACGGCTTCCTCAACACCCTCTCCTAATTCCGGCGCAGGTTCAACACGTTGGTCACTGCGCCACGCTAGACCCTCGAAGCACCCTCCACCCGCCAGCGATTAAAAGTCCCTCCCCGCCATCTGCTGGCCGTGAAGAGGCCGCCATTTGTATCACAGCCTCGTTCATTAGCTGATTGCAGGCCCCGGTTTTTTGCAGCAGTCTCATGATGCTCCGACACTCGGAGATTTCCCTCAGGCACCACCAATCCCTCCTAAGGGGGGGAAATATCACACGTGGCTGCGATATTATAAGAAAGGGGAACAAAAGACCTTTCTCCTTGAAATTCTGTCCCGTTAAGAGCAACCGAGAGCCATTTTCTCTTACTCTACGAAAGACAAATTTAAGGTTACCTTAGCAGCGTTTCATCGCGGCTTTAGGGAAACACGGAACCGCAGAAACATGAAAGCAAACTTGAATGCCTCGCAGGCATGCTCCCTAATCATCAAAGTAACTGCTGTACCTCTTATGCTATCTTGAAAATCAAGCAAGTGAAGTGATCAATAGACACGCAAGTGATGGTGACTACTCCTCCTGGCCTGCAACTTCAAGCACTCACCCAAGATTCCTCAAACTATCGATCATCCCACGCTCGCTAAGACGGAAGGATTCAAGATGGTGTGAAGGACTTCTGGAGCTAACACACCTAATATCTTTTGCCCTCAGGTGAAACAGTTGCATGATCAGTAAATGATGAATGGAGAGTGTAAGGAGCTTAGGAAAGCGGCGACCAAGGAAGGCTGCGTTGGTGTAAGAAATAGAGGTAAGAGGCTATTGAGGTACGTGAAAGCAGGACGAGAAAAATTCATGAGTGGACGTGGATATCGAAGTGGAACAAGTAATGGACAACCTTACGTGTAGGAATGGTGGAAGAACAAAGAAGAATAAGATACAATGTAGGTAAATAGAACATGAAGGAGGGAAGAATCTTATGATCACACACACACACACACACACACACACACACACACACAAAGCGGAGACACTACCAACACAATTTTGTTCACCACCACAACTACGTAAACTATTTGGTGGACGAGCAGAGGAGAGATACTGAGAAGTAACAGAGGAGATGCGGAGGGGCAGAGGAGGAAGGAGAGATACTAAGAGAAAATGTGACCTCTCCTCTTAACCCTCCCCCCCCCCACCCCCACAAAAAAACAAACACGAAGAAACAAACAAACACGCAGCTCAAACCGAAGCGCGTAGGCAACAAAGCAACAGCACACGCCTCCCTGCAATACCCGGGACCCCCAAAGGATACAAATAAATAAAATAGAAAAAAATACAATAGGGTGAAATTGCTCCCGATATTTCCCCTCTGAAACACAATATATGAAAACTGAACACGATCACATAGGGGGAGAAGGAAGAGGAGGAGGAGGAGGAGGAGGAGGAGGAGGAGGAGGAGGAGGAGGAGGAGGAGGAGGAGGAGGAGGACGCATACTCTTAAAAATAAAACCGATGCATAGAATATATATAAATGTTGAAACTTCTGAAGGTGAATTACACGACGGAAAAAAGAACAACTAGAGAGAGAGAGAGAGAGAGAGAGAGAGAGAGAGAGAGAGAGAGAGAGAGAGAGAGAGAGAGAGAGAGAGAGAGAGAGATGAGAGAGAGAGAGAGAAGTAAATAAGGTATGGAACGAAGGGAAAGGGCGAATGAAGTATGCTTGCTGTGTGTGTGTGTGTGTGTGTGTGTGTGTGTGTGTTGGTGGGTGGGTGGTTGGGTGGGTGAGTGTGCGTGTGCAAGTCTGGGTATGCGAAGAAAAATTAAACGCGATAGAGAGCCTTATTTCCTTATTAAGTGGGAAAACCTGGCCAAATTGAGCCATAAAAAACGGGAGGGCGGCCCAACCCTGCTATTGAGCCTTCACTCGTCTGTCTTTATCACGCCCAATCACGGCTATTTCCAACCCTTATTATCTGCATTTTGTGGAGAGAGAGAGAGAGAGAGAGAGAGAGAGAGAGAGAGAGAGAGAGTGGAGCAGGATTAGAGGAATGAAGAAAAGGGGAAAGGGAAACTAAAGTAAAACAGAGGAAAGCACACAAATAAAACAGGGAGAGGAAACAAAGAGGGAAACCAACACACACACACACACACACACACACACACACACACACACACACACACACACACACACACACACACACACACACACAAGGAAATGAAGGGAGACCTACACGCAAACAATACCTTTCAAGCCAAATACAAACAGTACACTACTTGATTTAAAGAAAACGTGTTCCATTTTCTTTGACGAGTACCCTTAACGGGAAACTGAAAGACACAAGCTCTCACATTAAAGATAGGCTGCTTTAATAACCAGCCAGGTTTAATCCTAAAGTCAACAGGCACGCTCCTAAGAGGGTACTGACGCTTCGAGAAAAATGGAGAGGAGAAGGAGAAGGAAGAAGAAGAGGAGGAAGGAGGAGGAGGAGGAGGAGGAGGAGGAAAAGGGAGAATTTTGCGAGAACTACACGAACTGCACTATGTCTTTCTCAAGTAGGGAAGCAGGATGTTATGGTTATAGAGATGGCTGGCATGGAAATTGTACAGTGACGGTAGTGGAGGACGTGGAAAAAGACATGACGCTGCCCTGTCTTACGCAGGTCTATTGGAAGATGATGTTTGTATAAGTTGTGCCACGATATGATATTGCCATCACCATCAGTAGGAGGATATATTCCCTTGTTCAAATTCTTAACTAATGATTGTCCAACTTACTACCTTACAATACAGTCTCTCTTCCAATACTTTTGTTCTTTTATTATCATTTATACATTATGATATCAAAATACAACAGTGACATACAATAACTACAGATTTGACAGCAGTTCAATTGTCCTTATTAAGCAATAACACAATACACACCTAGTTCACTTCAAGATAAATAAATGTCGGTCAGGCACCATTCAAGTCACCACGTCCTGCTGCCTCTGAGTGGCTGTGAGGTGATTCATGTGAGAAATGGAATATTAATGCATGAACTTTCCTCTCGCTGCGTAGCTTGTTGCGTTGTAATCAAGCGTGGGTGAATCACAGACTGCAGAGGAAATTGCAAGTTGGGTAAAAGAATACTTGACTTGATCATTTTCTGAGTGGCGAGTGTGAGGTGTGAGGAGGGATGACAGTCGCGTGATGGAGCCATTCCTGATATGCAGCCTTCAACATTTTTTAGCAATACGTTCTTTTGCTATCCATTAAAACACAATTAACGGAAAGTAGTAGTAGTAATAATGATATATACATAAATTTTCCGCCCTCTTCAAGACATATGTAACGGAAAGAAACAGTGAAAAGAGTAACTGATATAGGAACAGATACTGGAGCACCCTCTCAGTTCGTTCTCGATAGCATGAGTCAGCTCTCCGCCATGCCAAGAATGTTAAACAAGGTAAGTATTGATGATTATGTTCGTAACATTGCCAAAGAAACATGACGTAAAACCTCGAGAAAACAAAAGTTTTTTTCTTCATAATGCTCGGTAATGGAGTAAAGTAAATAAATCAAATGAATATATAAATAAATGAATTGATAAAGAATGAAACATGGTAATTTAAAACACGGTGACTGAAACAACGTGAAATCCTACTGTAATGTAAGATTATTGATTTTGTCTTCATACCTCGCAGTGAACCAAAATCAAATAAAAACTATGAAAGGGTAATACAACCAGAAACATTAGCCAGGGGTGATTTGTAGAGAATAAATCCAAGGTTATTCGTACCGCACTGGAATTCCATGATAGTGCTAAGAGGAAGATATCAATAATAAGCAAAAATAGCAAAATCAATCTACTATTTTAAGTTAGAGCGGATCCCGTCTTAAGATATGGCCACAATTTCTTTCCTTATTCTAGTGCTCTGTTCGGAGTCATCAATATGCACACCAAGCCAAATGCCAAATATGGTTCACACTCAAAATGTGCCATACGTTATCTCTCCATACAAAGGAATGAGCGTTCATAAATTCAGGGGTGATTCACAGCAAATTCCTGAACGATTCTGGGAACAGTGCAGGGCGGTGGTTAGGACACGCGCGCTGTGAAGACTGTCGATAATGGGAATAATGGCAAGACAAGCGTGGCGTGGCGGTGGCCAAGCTGCAACAGTTATCGATATTTACATCATTTTTACCTGTGCACTCTCACGAGCGCGCACACATTCTCTCTCTCTCTCTCTCTCTCTCTCTCTCTCTCTCTCTCTCTCTCTCTCTCTCTCTCTCTCTCTCTATCTATCTATCTATCTATCTATTATGTCATGTGCAGACCAGAGTGGCTGGCTTAAACTAGACTTGTAGTTTAACCCAGTGGGCTTAGCCAGTGTTATTTTTTTTTTTCTACTTTGCTTCAAAATATTGTTTTACTGTGCGCATTTCATATTTGCTTTATTGTTGTTTGTTGTCTATTGATATTTGTTTTAAGATTTCATATATATATATATATATATATATATATATATATATATATATAT
>CM035197.1:17211337-17221895 GCA_020233015.1 Callinectes sapidus | reverse complement strand
ATAATAATAAGAAGAAGAAGAAGAAGAAGAAGAAGAAGAAGAACAACAACAACAACAACAACAACAACAACAACAACAACAACAACAACAACAACAACAACAACAACGATGATGATAATTTAGATAAAAAAAAAAATTTAAACATCTGTACAATAACCTCCAGAAATTTTCATAAGATACACGTCTGACAAGCGAACTACGGGTCTAAGTTATCACAGCGAGGCAGGGAAGGACGGACAGGCCAATCAGAGTGGAGGGAAGTCCCAGATCCTACCTGAGCTTGCCACGACACACCTAATAAAAAAATGAAAAAATGTATATATGAATGTGCAATGCTTCCCCCTTTCGTTAGCTGGCGGCCAAGTGAGGTACACACGCACTGGCAGGTTCCGTCACACTTGTTCCCCCATCCACTCACCGTTTGCAGCAAGGTTATAGAGGAGAGAGTGAGATAAGGTGGTGCATGTAAGGTAACAGTAAATAGTACCTTATAATTAGTGACACAAGAAATTTATCCCGTTCTTCTTTCGATTACTTTACACTTTCTCTCTCTCTCTCTCTCTCTCTCTCTCTCTCTCTCTCTCTCTCTCTCTCTCTCTCTCTCTCTCTCTCTCTCTCTCTCTCTCTATCTATCTATCTATCTATCTATCTGGCGTGTGATACTACATCGTGATCTCTAAAGAGCCAATATCTTTTGGTCATGAAGGTAAAGACAGGAAATGGAAATGACGTAGCACACAACCGCATTATATACCACTCTCAATAACTGGCTTTATTGAGGTAGATTTCAAGTATTTCACATTATTGATCTGCTATCTTTTATTTGTGCAATTAAATGGCTGTTTCTGTAAATTATTTTTTTCTCTTATTACTAGTATTTCCCTGATGTAATGTAAGTAAAAAACTGTTCTATCCTGGTATCGCTACAATCCTTTTCTAACACTGATAAAGGCTGCTACTAATCTGGTAAGCGTTTACAATGTATTTATTCATTGAAGCCCTTACATACATTCAACCTAATCAACGTTCACCTTTTTCCCACAGAGAAAGCTCAAAAGGAATTCGTCCTGGTAACAAGTGGAGCATATGTATCTACCACCATTCTGTCTGACGGTGAAGACATACAATTTAAGGAAAAAGTAACAGTATGATAACGTAATTGTTTAACATTTTCCTGCGAAATGCAACAATTTTTGACGCTGAAAACAATGTATGAGATTTATATCAGCGTTAGGAAGAAACAAATAAAATTACAAGGAGAGATTTTGTAGTTTCTATCCACTGTGATGATCGCGTGTGGGTGTAGAATACGAAGAAAAGTCTCACAGTGGTTAGCGAATATAGAAAAATATGTCAAATTGTAGTGAAAGGGTTGAATATATAGTAAATCGAGTAACTTCCTTTTATTAGGATCAAACGGTCAGATAGTACGTCTCTCCTTCCCGCATCATTATTACAAAGCAAAACACACTTGCTGATTTAGTTACACAAGCATGCTGGACTGTAAGTAAATGTGACCTTTATCCTCGATGCGAAATTCAATACATATACCTCTACATTCAACTCAATACCATCAACGTGCGAAATATTCCCATAAGTGTAAGAAAACAAAGTTCAATATTGTGTAATGAGATCATTGTCTCGTATCACAGTACCTCCATAACTCGTGATTTTCCAGCAACCAAAAAATACATTTCCACACAGTGGGAAACTATAGCTAATGGCACAAAGGATGCTTTCAGCTACAACATTACAGTGAACAGCGGTAGCCTAACTGCTACCTGTTCCCGCCTGTATTTGTTATCAACTGTTTTTATGTTCTGCCACACAATATCTCGTATGTGATCAAATGAACCCCACCCCCATTTTCTGTATCTACACTTACGCAGAATAACAGTTAATATGCGAATGAGTTATGAAACAGTGTTTATATAATGTATTTGACACAATATATTAGTCTGCCATCTTGTTTTACCTTAACGTTTCTCAAATCAGAGTTCGACACTAATGTGATATGATGAATCAGTACGAAGAATTAACAAATCAAAAGAGAAGATTGAGCAAGATAAATGAGAGAATGAAGTTGAGTGGAAAGAGCGAGGGGAATGACGAAAAAGGTCTAAACAGTACAAGCACATAACACACGTCAAATAAAGAAGTTAAGGGGAAAAAGTGAAAGAAAATGGAGGAGAAAAATGACAAAACAGTGGAGGAAGGAAAGGTGAGACGGGTCAGGTAATCTCATTAGTGGTGGTTTTATTGAAAGACATCTCCCTCCCCTTATTGGACAAGAACACCGCCACCCTGACGCTGAGTGCCCAGTGAATGTCAGCCTCGTCTGACGACAGTGAACCTGATATGGAAATAACAATGTGATGCTACGCCCGCGTCCTCCCTACAAGACTGCTAGGATTAACAAGAACCAGGATAAAAGGATATTGTCACACACACACACACACACACACACACACACACACACACACACACACACACACACACACACACACACACACACACACACACACACACTCTCTCTCTCTCTCTCTCTCTCTCTCTCTCTCTCTCTCTCTCTCTCTCTCTCTCTCTCTCTCTCTCTCTCCAGTTTATTTTTTTTTCTCTCTCTATCTATCTATCTCTCGCATTAAGAGTTCCCAACCTGCAGTACATGTAATCGTAGTGGTACATTTGCAGAAGAGTAATTTACACAAAAAAGTGCCAACGTAATCATTGCATCTCATCCGCAAAGACAAGAATCAATAAACAAACCACATGAAATTCACACACATCAAGTTTAAGAAGAACAATGAGAGGATGCGGACAGGTAATCAAGCAGACACCAAACACAAACCTCCATGATATCTTCATGAACTATATCATTTCATTCTTACAAGAACGTCAAGTTAATCAATATATACTCGAACAAGGGTAGCTACACCTAGAAGAAATGGTACACAGATATGCGAAATATCAAGCGAAAAAATGCTTTCAGTGAGGGGAAAGCCAATAAGGTTTCCCTCTTTTCCATCCTTATCACTTTTTCTTTCTTTTCTTTACATCCATCCCTTTTACTCTTTCTCCACCCCCTGAACTCACTAATCCAAGCTTACGAGGCCGCAACACCTCTAAGGATGAAGGGCATAAAGTAACCTTTACCCAGCCGGAAAGTTTAATCATAATACGTTCCTCTGAAACAACACTGCCTTAAACTTTCACTCTATTTACAAGCACTGTGTACAGGCAGACTTATTTCTCAACTCCGCTCCAGTTACGAAGTTTTCCGTGAAGTACAGTAACAGTAAACATGACCAAGCTTAAAAATATGAAAGTTTCCCTGACAACTCAGATGTGTTATACGTTTCTTGGTTTGACGCGGATTACAGGACGAGATCAAATTAATGAGCATTTGGTTCTAGTTGTAGGATAATAGCTAGGCTTTCCCTTGCAAGAAGTGGAAGAAAGCGAGAGATGCAGTTATCGTTAAGATTTCATAATTATAATAACCTGATCTTCAGACTGAGTTGCAAATGTGTAGTCCGTGAACCAGGCCGTGTGTGTGTGTGTGTGTGTGTGTGTGTGTGTGTGTGTGTGTGTGTGTGTGTGCGCGCGTGTGTGTGCGTGCGTGCGTGTGTGTGTGTGCGTGTGTGTGTATGGGTGGGTGGGTGGGTGTGTATTTAGGATGAAGATATGTGTATAGATAATATTATAAGAAAATATCACACACACACACACACACACACACACACACACACACACACACGTCTTCTGTGGCACTTGCTCGTATCTGCTCTGGACTCCAACTTCTACTTTTTTTCCCTCACACTCCCATCTAATTTCATGCCTCTCCTTTTCCTCTCCATGTCTCGACGGCACATGAAAAGAACTGAGCGGGGTGGAAGGAAGGAAACGAGAGGGAAAAAATGCTGGAATATCTTGCCGTCCACCTGCCACTTCTCACCTTCTTCAAGACAATCCCACGACCCTCCTCACCTGCCTTTGTCCCCACTCAATGGCACTGGCCCTGCATCTCGCTGATGTTGCCTACCTAGGTGTTAGAACTGAATCTAGTTACAAGTGATATCAGAATGTAAATGTTAAATTCGTTAATTCCTGATGTACGTTCGCTTACTGAGTGCTCACTGCTCACATACGATTGCTTTACTTGACTTTATATTCAATTATACACATTCAAGACACATACACTCAAATGGAATCTAAAATATTTAAGAACGTCCTATTGTTTCTGCAACACTGGTTTTATATATTCCCAAGGGATGAATCATGTCTCACCAGAAGAAAATGTAAACCACATGAGAAAATCGTTCGTTGAGTAAAACGGTAAATTGTCCGAAATAATCACCTAACATACACCATCAACATTCAAAAGTTGAGGAATATTGCAATTTGACATAGATTTTACAATGTTCACTTTAACGTTACCAATACCGGCCAAGACAGTAACTCCGAAACACTGGCGAGTTTCAGATTCACTCGACCACTCACTATTGGTAGGGCGATCCCTACTCACTTACTCACTCTACTACCCATGCATGGGTCAAGAGAAGCTCCCTTCTATAGTATTTCCATTTAGGCCGTCATTGGCACCGCTAATACACCTCGAAATGTGCCAACTGTGCCTTACGTACGTAATATTATACCAACAATTAATAAAACTATCTTTCTATTCAATTATACAGCCCTAACAAGAGAATAAGAGTTAATTGAAGGTCTATAGAAAATATTGCGTTGTGAGTAATGTCAGCAACATTTGTAAGCTAGAAAAGCCTGCATGTGTAATGGTAAGCCTACATCTCCGGCCATCACAACACTGCAGGAGAGCATAGCTTAAATAACTGCACCTCCTGTCATAACTACGTAAACCAGTCATCCTTACCTCCGCAAGCAGTTCACCAGACACGGCAGGAATAAGATTCTCTTGGAATTTAGTCACCTAGAGGAAATAAGGATTCGATAATGGAAGATTTCTCTTGATTCGGTAACACACACAAACACAGTCAACACCACCGCGGCGAAGAGTCACAAGGGAGATGATTGTGGATTGGGTAAAATGTTGACATCACTTTTTTACATTAGTGAATACTTGGCCAATAAAACATTTATAGAACAATGTAATTAAATACAAAGAATCATTGAGAAGTTATATTTAGATTGTGATGATTATGTTTTAGTCATTTGAGGAGACAACAAACGTCATTGCGGTATCTCGTCAGTCATCGGCACTGCTCCGCGCTTCCTCCAATCTTGCCAGCTGTGTGTCACAGAAATTATCTAACTAAACCTACATTTTGTTATTTTACGCGTTGGATAAGATGATACACACAGTGTCAATACTTCAAATAATTCTTTAATGAACTGGTTACATGAAGATAAAATCTGTAAGCTTATAGTAAAGATATTTGCATTTCAAGCGAGCCAAATTAACAACACAACAAGGATCTTCCCCCCGACCGCCCTCCCCTCCTACTCCACTCCCCTCCTTTCCTCCCTCTCTAAATATAACTTATTAATGATTCTTTGTATTTAATTACATTGTTCTATAAATGTTTTGTTGGCCAAATGTTCACTAATGCAAAAAAGTGATGTCAACATTTTACCCGACCCACAATCCTCTCCCTTGTGACTCCTCGCCGGGGTGGTGTTGACTGTTTGTGTGTGTTACTGAATCAAGAGAAATCTTCCTTTATCGACTTCTTATTTCCTCTAGGTGACTAAATTCCAAGAGAATCTTATTTATTCCGTGCCTGGTGAACTGCTTGCCGAGGTAAGGATGACTGGTTTACGTAGTTATGACAGGAGGTGCAGTTATTTAAGCTATGCTCTCCTGCAGTGTTTTGATGGCCAGAGATGTAGGCTACCATTACACATGCAGACTTTCCTAGTTTACAAATGTTGCTGACGTTACTCACAACGCAATATTTTCTATAGACCTTCAATTAACTCTTATTCTCTTGTTAGGGCTGTATAATTGAATAGAAAGATACAGTTTTATTATTTGTTGGTATAGTATAGTCACCCATAATAATCATGGAATGGACGCATAGCTAGCTATCATATACATTACGTACGCAAGGCACAGTTAGCCCTAATATTTCGAGGTCTATCAGCGGTGTCAATGACGGCCGAAGTAGAAATACTATAGTAGGGAGCTTCTCTTGACCCATTCATTGGTAGTAGAGTGGTAGCAGGGATCTCCTTACCAACAATGCGTGGTCGAGCGAAACTGAAGCTTGCCAGTGTTTCATTGGTGTTAGTATTTCATTAGTTATCTACTGACATTTGTATTTCCGCACAGGTATCCAGTGATGTTATATTGATTTACGTTGGGATGATTTTATGATTTCGAATTTCAACAAAATTTTCAGTTTTTTCTCCATTTTAGTTTTCACATAGCTTGTATCCTTTAAGGAAAACGTTTGGTGTTTACGACAGATAGGATTTCCTTTTTTTTAATCGCTTCTTTTGTAGTGTCTTTCATGGCATCACATCCCTACCGCCATGTCCAAAACATTGCAATAACATTCCAGTAGTGCAAACATTGACATCAAAGAAAATTTAGGGTACGTGCATAAATATTCGTTCTGGTCAGTCTATTTATTATGTTTGCTTTGTTGTTGATGATGATGACGATGATAATGATGATGATGATGATGATGACAATGATAATGGTGATGATGACAATGGTGATGATGATAATGATGATGATGATGATAATGACAATGTTGATGATAATGGTGATCATGATAATGGTGATGATGATGATAATAGGGATGAAGATAATGATTATGATGAAAATGACAATGACGATGATGATAGTGGTGATGATGGTGATGATGATGATAATGACAATGATGATTATAATGGTGATGATGGTAATGGTGATGATGATAATGGTGATGATGATGATAATGACAATGATAATGATGATAATGGTGATGATGATAATGATGATGATGATAATAATAATGACAATGATGATAATGATAATGGTGATGACGATAATGGTGATGATGATGATGACACACACACACACACACACACACACACACACACATACACAATGAAGGTCGGTGAACAAAATTTATTAAAAGCCGGCAGTTGTGTGAACAGGCAACTCTCAGAACTTCCATTCGCACATTTAAAGCATAGTGTGTGTGTGTGTGTGTGTGTGTGTGTGTGTGTGTGTGTGTGTGTGTGTGTGTGTGTGTGAAGAAAGGCCAGGTTTGATGCACCTTGCTGCGTTCACTGATATTAATAGTTTGTCCGTAGCAGTGTGATGAAAGTGACTGCCTTTGACTTGACGTTGACTGGTGACGTTTCGAGTTATTGTATGTGTGTGCAACTGCAATGTCGTGTGAGTGAGTTCATTGCAACTGGAGCCTTCAATGTTTTACAGATAATTGTGAAAGTCCTCCCATAGTGTCTCTGCCGCAATCAAATAGAAGATGAAATGAGAGATTCAAGAGAATGTTTATGATTGTTTCAAATATCCAAATAATATCATCACTGTACAGTCAAATAGAAGTACATACATTTGATCATATTTCTCCAGTTCTAAATTTTGTGTGACATTAAAAGCTTCAATATTCATACATGTCAGCGAAAAAATAATAAGTCAAGCAATTTAACATGGTAACCCGTCGCCTGAATTTTGTGCTGAAAATAATCAAGCATGAACTTTTGCCTAAACATCTGTTCAGTAGTCCCTCATAATGTGCTTATGACATGATCTCATAAACAAGATCTGATATAATACAGCGTCATTGATTTACTGGAAAAATTACCACAACAGATATAACATTCGTCACCATAATATTTTATTCATAAGTGTATTTTTTCGCGTTGTGACCCGAACATACAAGGCAACACTTGTTAAGTCGCAACTGCAGCGACCTAGCGTACCATTTTCAGTGTTTGTCAAAAAGTGCATCTCACTGCAGTGTGTGTCGCAGTGTTTCGCGCGCCAACAACAATTTTCTCTCGATAGTACGTGTTCAGATTTTTCTTTCAGTAACGCATATGATATCGAATATTTCAATACCAGAACGTTGCATGTAAAATTTAAATATGCAAATGTTTTGCCTGAAAAGATATTTGGTCAAGTTATGTACATTCATTTTTATTTATCTATTTTTTTGTGGAATTATGTGTCTTGAGTTAAACGTTGATAGAGCAAGGCTGTTCATTGAAAGTATATAGTTCCTACTTTTTAAGTACAATTTTGTTAGTTGACTAATTACTTTAATTGATTAATAGATTGACTAATTAATTGGTTCATTTATTTATTCGTTTATCAACTAATTTCCTCATTTTATTTTGTTCTATTTATTTGTTTGTTTATGTATTTTTTTATTTACATAGATTATTTTATTTACTATATTTTAAGAGAGAGAGAGAGAGAGAGAGAGAGAGAGAGAGAGAGAGAGAGAGAGAGAGAGAGAGAGAGAGAGAGAGAGAGAGAGATTCAGCTTTTGCAAGAACCACAGAATAATATAGTAGATGCAAATGTGCGATTTTTTCTTTTTGGTGTAAGTTTCCAATTGATATAAAAGTTTTTAGTATAAATATTTAATGAGTCTTTAAAGAAAGTAGATAACAACTCATGACGAAGTATCTTGAATTTTTGTTTGATTTCAACACGATTACAAGGTAACGATAAATTTCATCCCATGAACAAACTTCTTGAATATATTGATGTTTGTCGAGGAGGATACACACACACACACACACACACACACACACACACACACACACACACACACACACACACACACACACACACACTCACACTCACCTACTTGTCCTCCGTAGCCCCATCCCTTGTCATATTCATTGGGTCATTTTACAATAACATTCAGACCATGTTGGAGGGTACATAGTCGCGGCAAATAGCTTCAAAACACGGATATACACTGTTGATTTTAATATCAAGTGTTTTATCAATTCCAGAAAATGCTGAGTGCAGGAAGTAAACTAAAAAGGGTGAAATAAAAGTGTGACTGGAAATGTTGTTGTATTCGTGTGTGTGTGTGTGTGTGTGTGTGTGTGTGTGTGTGTGTGTGTGTGTGTGTTGTGTGTGTGTGTGTGTGTGTGTGTGTGTGTGTGTGTGTGTGTGTGTGTGCGGGCGATTATATTCATCCGTGCGTGTGTTTATTATACATTTTACCCATGTGTCTGTATCTCCGTATTTACCATGGAAGTAGGCGGAGGGTAAGAGAGTACGTATACGTATCACCGAGATCCTTGTGTTGCGAAGGTGGCACACTTGGGTGGTTGCAATGGCGAGAGAAAAGCATACATGTTGCAGAATTCAAGGGCCGTATGTTAGTGAGACGTGTTCCCGGCGTGCAAGTTGAGCCACTAGGAGGGAGCGACACCGCACCCAGTGTGTCCCCTTGGGCTGGCAGGAGCGGCCCGTTTCTCTATTACACCTGACTCTTATTAATCCCAGGTGTGCCGGCCCGAGGACACAATGAAAATATGTGCGGGTCACTCCAGAGTAGGAGGAGTGGAGGGAAGAGATGGGGGCGGAAAGGAAGAGAAAGAAGAAAAATACTAAAGGAGAGGAAAGAGTGAGAGAGGAGAAGAAAGGAAAATTAAATAAAAGCAGAGGTGAGAAAGATAAGCAGCACAAACACAATAACACCCACTGCCAGACACATACAAAGAAACAAACTTACACACACACAAGTAAATAAAGGAATGGAAGGAAAAAGAAGAGGCATGTAAGAGTTCATGATAGATAGATAGGTAGATAGATAAGTAGATAGATAGATAGATAGATAGATAGATAGAAGAGAGAGAGAGAGAGAGAGAGAGAGAGAGAGAGAGAGAGAGAGAGAGAGAGAGAGAGAGAGAGAGAGAGAGAGAGAGTGTGTGTGTGTGCGTGCGCGTGTGTGTGTGTGTGTGTGTGTGTGTGTGTGTGTGTGCGCCCAGTCAATAGTTTTCTCCACACAATATTTTCGTGTTTAGCAGCATCGATTCACTCTTCAATTCCTCGCTTTAACGCGCTGGGGAAAAAGGCTAAAAGAAAAAGAGAAAATAAAAATGCTCGCCTGTGTCACTCCCCAAAGAGAGCGAGGAGGAATGAACCAAAATTAACTCTTAAAACTTTGAAGATCAACCTCTGAAAATGTTTGTATTCTCTTTCTTATATGATTTCTCTATTTTTATACGCTTTTTTCTTCTTTTCGTACGTCATATCTTCTTTCTTGTTTTTCACTTTCTCACGTATTTCCTTTCAACATATTATTCTTTTCCGTGTCTGTGTTTTATTAATCTGTTTTCGTCAAGAGAAAGAGCCAAAAGAGCGAGTTCCCAAAGCAAAATTTCACATTCACTACCCATAAAATATCCCTATCTTTTATTACGTTTCACATTCATAGCTCCCGAACAACCTTCTTCCCTCTTTCTATCTCCACCACACAATCTTTACACCAAATATCCATATTCATAATCCGTAACTGATAAACATTATATATTTTTCCACAACATTCTAATACATACAATCATATCCACCTAGCAATATCGCTCTATTATTCAC
>CM035197.1:17126229-17134558 GCA_020233015.1 Callinectes sapidus | reverse complement strand
GGGGGTGAGAGTAAAGACGAGGTGAAGGTGAAGGAAGCGAGAAAAGACTTGAAGGGTTAATTCAGGAATAAAGATAATGACATAAGAAAGGAGGTGCTCAGCGAAGAGTGAATAATATCTAACATTCACTAGATGAAAACCTTCCCAACGGCACATTATACCTCTTATTATAATTACCCACTCGGGATTGATTGTGTGGGTTGCGTCAGAGAGAGAGAGAGAGAGAGAGAGAGAGAGAGAGAGAGAGAGAGAGAGAGAGAGAGAGAAACAGCCAATTATACCAAAGATACTCGTACACGTATACTCGTACTTCTGGTACTGCTATTGTTTCCCGACCGCCTTTTCCTTCATGTCCCTATTTTCTCGGTCTCTATTTCATTTTCCTTCTTTTTCTCATTCCTCCTCCTCCTCCTCCTCCTCCTCCTCCTCCTCCTCCTCCTCCTCCTGTTATCAGTGCTGCTATTGTCATCCTCTTTTTACTTTCACGCCTTTTTTTTTATCTTTCTCTTCCATTTCCTCCTTCCCTTTCTCCTCTTCTTGGTACTACTGCTGCTGCATTTGCTGCTACATAGAATAACTAATGTTGAAGAGTTTTCTTAGTGTAATGTAGAATCATTCTTGATGCTCATATACTTAAGCCATTTTCACATACATAGAAACTTAAATTAGCCATGTGTGTGTGTGTATGTGTGTGTGTGTGTGTGTGTGTGTGTGTGTGTGTGTGTGTGTGTGTGTGGTGCACTTTTTTATCCACCTTTGTTTATTTTTTCCTCAACGAGAAGCACAAACTCTAGCTGCAAATAGAGATCTGAGAGGAGAAGTTGAGAGGGCAAGAAGAGGAAGAGGAGGAGGAGAAGAAGGAGGGAGTGGTATAGTTTAGCCAGAGTTTGTAATTGCAGTATATTTTCTCTTCTTTGAGTCACTGACTTTCTCGTTTTCAGTTTCTACTTTCACGTAATATTCGTTCTGTACTTTGATGGACTCTGGTTGACATTACCTTTTGTTTTTCGTTGTTGTGTTTTGAAGGTACGAAACAAGAGCGGCTCGATGAGGCGGGTCTCTGTAATAGCGCTTCAATGTCATTAATGTTTTTATTGATGTTTTTACCGCAAGTAGTTATGTAGTTATACAATTTTCTGTTTTTTCCTTGAACCTTAGCGGAAGGAAACCTTCGATTGAAGTTTTGATGGGTAGCAGTGCTTCAGAGGTAATAACGCATCTTTGTAACAGATCAGATGATTGGAAGTCCTTGGTATTTTACATACAGTAATATCCTATGATTTCCCTGCATTACTGTCTAAGTTTTGATTTCTGTTACTTACTTTCTGACTTCTACTTCTCCATTTCCTTATTCGCCGTATTTCATTTTATATTCAGCCTTTTATTTTGTCGTTTAGTCTTTATCCTTTTGTCTTTCGTATCTTTTACTTTATATGCATGTCACTGTCCATTAATCTGTTGTTACCCTCTATTATTTGTGTATTGAAAAAATATGCTGTATATTTTATAGTTTTTTTTCTCCATGTTTGTCTGCCTCGTTATCTTCACTCATGAATAAGTCTTTCTTTCCTCCGTACGTGGATTACACTTTTTATCAACCATTTTATTTCGATTTTCATGTCCGATTTCTCTGCATGCCTCTGTTTGGCTGTTTCTCTGTCCGTCTGTTTATCTCTTTCCTTCCATCTTTCGTGTCATTCTTTCTTTCCCCCGTGTGTGGACGCTTTTTCCTCCCTCTCCTGCCTGTCCATCGCAACTTCAAAACTATGCTGACAGTTCCTGCTCTTACCTCCGACGGCTGCGGCCAGACAAACATTTCACTTCGGGAGGAACGAGGCTAACCCAAGCTTGGCCCTGTTCCTCTTTTTCACTCCGTCACCAATACTTCATCACGGCGTCTTAACCTGCCTGTTTGTCTGCTTGCTCCACTGCTTACACGTCTGTCCGCCTGCCTTACTGGTTCTCTCTCCTTGTCTGCTCGCCTAATGTATGTCAGTCCGGCTGTCAGGGTTGTTTCCTTGAATCTGGTATCTCATTGTTTGTGTGTGTTTTTACTTTTAGTAGGTAAGTCTCTCTCTCTCTCTCTCTCTCTCTCTCTCTCTCTCTCTCTCTCTCTCTCTCTCTCTCTCTCTCTCTCTCGTTTACTCTACCAGATTAATTAAATAGGAAAAACAGTCATATCTCTCCTGTTACATCAGATGAAAGGCGACACAACACACACACACACACACACACACACTAAGATCCATCCTTTTACAAACATGTGCTGGAATTTATCGTCAGCAACCCCCCCCCCCCCATCTTATTCCTTCCATTTCCCGTCTTCCATCCACTTTTCTCTTCCTTGGTATCTCTTCACCAACTATCCTTTCCTTCATTCATTCTTTAAATCTCTCTCTCTCTCTCTCTCTCTCTCTCTCTCTCTCTCTCTCTCTCTCTCTCTCTCTCTCTCTCTCTCTCTCTCTCTCTCTCTCTCTCTCTCTCTCTCTCTCTCTCTCCTGCGACCCTAAATCCTGCATCCCTTGATTCTTGATCCTCTCTCTAATCCCGCCATATCTACCCCTGCTTACCTTTCTGCTCCCGTCCTCCCTTTCTAGTCCTTTCCTCCCTCATTCACTGCTTTCGTCCTCCCTCTCTAGTCCTTTCCTCCTCCTCTGCTCTTTTCCTCCCTTTCCAGTGCTTCCTCCTCCACCGCTCTCTTCCTTCCTTTCCAGTCCTTCTTCCTCCACTGTTCTTGTCCTCCCTTTCCAGTACTTTCCTCCCTCATTCACTGCTCTCTTCCTCCTTTTCCATTCCTTTCCTCCCTTCTCCACCTTGGTAATATCCAATGATTTTCCTTTACTATTGTCTAAGTTTGGATTTGTGTTACTTAATTTCTGATTTCTAATTCTCCATTTCCCTATTCGCCGTATTTCATTTTGTATTTAGCCTTCATTCTATCGTTTAGTTTTTTATCTTTTTGTCTTTCGTATCTTCGTTTGGTCCATAGGAAAGGCGGACTAAGGGCTATTAAGGCTAAATCATCCAGTTCCGAAGCTTCTGTTGTTCCGAATGAAGAATTTTTCTCTATCTTGTTGAGCATTTTCGTCAATACGCCTAAATAATTGGTCTTTTTTACAGTGTATTGCCTTATTTGGAACAATGCACGCCCCCATCCTGTAAATCGCACGGCCTCGTTTGGATTTGAATCACTGTCTCGTTCGACGGGAAGCATTTGCAGTTTGTCTTGTAATCACTTAAGGCAAAAATGGAATTGGTGATACGGACGACACTTCTGCCTATAATGGGAGGCGTTTATTTCCAGACAGACAGACAGACAGACAGGCGAGGCATATTCGTTTTTCCCCACGAACCCTCCCTTTCCTGACCTTTTTTAATAACCATCATGGGCAAAAAAATGGGTATAAAAAACAAGCCAGCTTTTATTTATTCTTCCTTGGTAAATGTGCATTTTATTAAGCGAATTTTCTTGGCCTGGGGATAAAAAATGTGATGCAGTTTAAAGAGGAGTGAGGCAAGATAAAAATAAAATTAATAATACCTCAGTGTACGTATACTTCACCACAATATTTTATTCGATATTTTTCCCTCATCCTGCCAAAGCATAAAGGAAGGACGTAGACACACAGGCTGCCACACATCCTAAACCGATTATCAATGAGCGACTTGTGAAAGAAGAGGAGAATATGAAGAGAAACTGTAGCATTAGTAATAAGAGGAAGAAGAGAAGAGAGAGATGACAAACAATCTCTCTCTCTCTCTCTCTCTCTCTCTCTCTCTCTCTCTCTCTCTCTCTCTCTCTCTCTCTCTCTCTCTCTCTCTCTCTCTCTCTCTTTCTCTCTCTCTCTCCTCCACCTCTCTCTCCCCCTCCCTCTCTCTCTCTCTCTCTCTCTCTCTCTCTCTCTCTCTCTCTCTCTCTCTCTCTCTCTCTCTCTCTCTCTCTCTCTCTCTCTCTCTCTCTCTCTCTCTCTCTCTCTCTCTCTCTCTCTCTCTCTCTCTCTCTCTCCTGTGTATGAGCTTTTGTGGTGGAAGGAAAGGTTGGTTTTGGTGGTTCACAATGTCTCTGTCACGCTCGGGGTTACGGATCGCTGGTTCGAGCCTTCCCCTTATGGTTCGCTCATGAGGCTCGGGAGAATATGGGTCTGTCTGTGTCTGTCGATGTGGCTGTGGCTCGATGTTTTTAGCACTTCCCGCCCTCCCTGTGCCAAACGCTATCCATCTCTCCTTCTGACGCCTCCTGGATCAATTTCACGTTAGTTTTTCTTTTATTGCATGTGTTCGTTTTGTCTTTATCATTCCCGTCTCTCTCTCTTTTCTTGATTCCCATAATTGTGTTGTTTTTCTTTTTGTTTTTTCTTTATTTGTGGTTACTTCTTTTCTCGTATTGTTAGTTTGATATGCATTTTTTTTATCATTTGTGGTTTTTGTTTGGGTTTGAAAATATGATTAATATTCTTTTCGACTTGTTTTATTTTCTTCCTTTTCTAATGGTACGTTGCTTTTTGCTCCTTTAATCTTTCTGTTCTCTTATCCCTTCTTATTCTTCTTTTCGTTCTTCTTCTTACTCTTATTATTAGTTTTCATTACTTCCTTATCATCTTTACTCTAGCACTAAATAACTCTATCATCATCCTATTTTACTCTCATTATCTCCCTCATTCTTATTCCCACCTGTTCCATGGCTCATTATTATTAGTACTGTCTTCACTGCCTCTAACTCCAATTACTCATTTATCTCCTCCCAATATATCTTACCCCCAATCACTTTCTCTAGCCACTACTTAGTCTTAATTATCCTCCCCCCTGCTGGCTACTCCTCGTTATCTTTATTAAGCATATTCGACCATATATCCCTCGACTTACCTGACTAACCTGTCTTAATTAATGTCTGTCTCGCTAATGTTACCTTGTCGTCCCGTTCCGCTATCGTAAACGTGGCAATCACTGAGTGTATTACAAACCTGGTTTTATTGCTACGACGATCGCGGCTGTTTCTCCAGACACTATCAAGCAGCTGCGGAAGACTTAACGAGACGCGCGGATAAAATGGTTCATGAATATATTAAAAGTGTTTGGTAGGGATTGTGATGGTGATGGTGGTGGTGGTGATAGCAATGTTCTGCTACTGCTTCTGCTGGTGTTGCTGCTACTACTACTTCTACTGCTGCTATTATTATTGAAAATGAAATAGTAATAGTAAATATAGTATGGAAACAAAAAACAAGAGAAAGGAATGTGTGTGTGTGTGTGTGTGTGTGTGTGTGTGTGTGTGTGTGTGTGTGTGTGTGTGTCTGTGTGTGTGTGCGTGCGTGTGTGCGTGCGTGTGTGCGTGTGTGTGGTGTAGGCATGGGTGGTCCAGACTCAGCCCTTACGAGCAAAACAAAGGAAACAAGATACTGACCACCACCAGCAACAACAATAAGATTAACATTCATATTAACATTTCCAACCTCAATTAATTTCGCCCTGATAATAATCTTACCATATGCAAATAAAAGAACACGTCTGAGCGCCATCTGTGTGAATATTATGATGAAACAAGACTCTCTCATTACACCACCAATATTTTAGCAACCTAACCTAACCAAACCTCAGATAAAACCCTAATAACAAAACTAACCCACCACCATTTAACCCAAGGAACAAATAAAACCATAAATGTAACCAAATAAGAACTTAAGACACACCTATCATTCATACTTCCCTTCCCCATCCATCAACACAACTTGCATAGCACTGCCCGAGTCATTGTCATCATGAACATCACCATCATTAGCCTACATGAATCCGGGACGAGACAAAGACCTGCCTCAACCTTTTCCACTCATCTCAGTCGGCTGTGGGACCATTGTAAGGGTCTTGGGTTAATGGGCGGGAGGGTTAAGCCAGATACCACGCCAGGCTAGCTTAGGGTGTCTTCGTGCCTGGCGGGGCGAGGCATTTGGTCTGATTTCTCCCAGTGCACTGCCGAGTTTGGCTGCACCTGTCTCTTTATTCACCCTTTCACTGCGATATGCAACAGTTCACAGCACGACAAGAACCTAAGAGCATCGGAGAATAAGGGAAGCTGCAGGTAGCCATCAGACACGTGGCCGTCCCCTGAATGAAACACACCTACTCATTTCAACCTATCATCTCATCCATAAATTTGTCTGATCTTCTTTTAAAGCTGCCTAATGACTCAGCACTAACGCCTTGATTACTGGCTGTGGAATCTTTACAAGCATCGACAAGAAACAAAAACGGGAATATGTAAAGGTTTTTTGTGCAGTTTCTAGGAAGTGAAACATTCGGAGGTGGCTGTAAAGTGTAAAATAAGAAAACATGTCTCAAAGTGGTTAGCGATTAAGGAAAGGTCTGATATATAGTGGTAAAAGAGTTAAGATAAGGTAGTTTTACATTGGTTATCAAAACCAATCAAGGAAAATATAACTATATAAAAATATGATATCTACCTTGAACAAACATCATAACATGCAGAACATAAATATATTTCTACATCGGTTACAATATGATGAAGTTCCTATCAAAATCAATCAAGTAAATATAATTATATAAAAATAATGAAAAACAATATTTTTCTTCAACAATCATCACTATATAAACAATAATAATAAAAAAACAATATCCCTCTTCAACAATCATCATAACATGCAAAACGTACGACCAAAACCAGAAGGGAAAACAGCAGCCAAGAAAACAAACAAGTGAGACACACACGAGAGCTATTACAAAGCCATAAATTTCTATCTTTGACAATCATCACCATTTGTAACACCCATCACAAGCAATACCATTCTAGGCACCAATCAAACCAAAAGCATCCCCTCACTCTCTACCACTACCGCCACCACCACCACCTCCACCACCTGTATCCTGGCCACCTGTCAACAGCCGCCACAACCATACTGAGGGACCATCAGTATTCCTAACACTATTAAAAACACTGTCTTGGCATACTAACAACTACCATCACTATTACTGACACTCATACTATCACCACCATCATCACCACCACTATTATAGATACCCTCTTACTACCACTATTCCTAAAACCACAGGTAAAGGCAGTTCAGTCACCTACCAATATTGCTGTAAGGTAAATCACAACTGTAAGCAAATATTTTGTTGGTAAATATTGCATTTGTTAGATTATTGCGGTCTCTTTCGCCATGCTTTGACATTCTGGCGTAAAATTTATCTAGTTAAAGTGGATGGAAAGTTTGAGTAGGATTAGTGCAGTGTGCCATGCCATCATTTCTTTCTTTTTCGCAATGGAAGGTACTAAAACAACCCATGTTATTTCCTACAGGACACTAAGGACATTAATAGAAAACTATACATTGATTAGAAAAGAAGAAAAAAATAAATAATGGATAAAAACAACTGAACGAAAAGAAGATATAAGCAATTCTTACGTTAAAGAAGAAAAATGCATAGATAAAATAAATGAACAGTATATATATAATAAAAACTGACAGAAAACAAACACAACAAATTTTCCAACAATTCAAAAACAAATAAAGAATGACCAAAAAAGAAAACTGACACAAGCATACTTTCTCTTCCCTTCAAAACGTCAAGAAATGCAAAAAAAAAAAGAGAGAAAAGAAAAAAAAAAATTAAATAAAAGGTACAACCCATTTTCTCTTTTCAAAATGCAAGGGGAGACTCATTAATTTGTCTCGTAATCTTCATCTCGGACGAATAAGAGCAACTTGATAATGGTGTCGAGGAAGAAGAAATATAAGAACGAAGAGCCAACGTTATCTGATGTGCACCATGTGTGTCTGACGGTGTGTGTGTGTGTGTGTGTGTGTGTGTGTGTGTGTGTGTGTGTGTGTGTGTGTGTGTAGCCCATTTGCATGATACAGATTAAATAATATAATAGAGACTGTGGCGAGTTGTTTAGAAGATACATTTAAATCTCTCTCTCTCTCTCTCTCTCTCTCTCTCTCTCTCTCTCTCTCTCTCTCTCTCTCTCTCTCTCTCTCTCTCTCTCTCTCTCTCTCGCTCTAAGGTCAGGTTATGTTGAGTCAGGACTGACCTGCGCATTACAAGAGAAAAAATGAGGGGGAGAGAGGAGGAAAAAGGGCTAAGAGAAACAAAAGAAGGAAGAAGAGGAGGAGGAGGAGGAGGAGGAGGAGGAGGAGGAGGAGGAGGAGGAGGAGGAGGAAGAGAAAGAAGAGATAAAGCGGATACATAAGGAAACATACGAGTCAGGAGAACATAAAAGAGGAACAAGAAATCAAAGGAAAGGAACTGTAATCACCAAAAAAAAAAAAAAAAAAAACGATAAGAGAAAAACAATAATAATAGCCTTTAAATA
>CM035197.1:17018663-17049414 GCA_020233015.1 Callinectes sapidus | reverse complement strand
AGAGACGAGAAGAGAGAGAGAGAGAGAGAGAGAGAGAGAGAGAGAGAGAGAGAGAGAGAGAGAGAGAGGGGAAGGAGCAATCAACACTTACAGTTATACGTCTATTAAGTAGTCCGTTCCGTGCAAGAAGGCACTGCTTTGTCTGTACCACGGACGGCTAGTATTATTATTATCAACGTCACTGCAATAACTGCTGCTGCTGCTGCTGCTGCTGCTCACTGGAAAACAAACACCTGCTTTAAAGTAAGTTAGTCACTAATTCATGAACTATCCATCTCTCACCGCAACAGGAATAACAACATTTACTCCCGTCATAGAGGTGGCGGTAATGATGGTGACGCAGATAAAGGCAACGGCAGCGGCGGCAGCAGCAGGAGCAGCAGCACTGCAACAAGACCATCACATAGTAGCAGTAGTCGTGGCATGACATCTGCAGCAGTAGTCAGTAGTCAAGAAATGACCCAAATCCATCAAATACCACAAAAATGACCATACCTAACACTAGAATCAATCAAATAGACACCCCCCCCCCACACACACACACACACATTTGTAAGTCAACACCAATCTACAGCTAATCAATGGTCACATTCACAATTGATTTAAAAATATGAAATGTGCATCATACTCCCCCTTTCTTTATCTGCGGCACTTGTTAAATTTCGCCTAGTCTACCAATTGTCAGTTCTATAGTTGCTAACACTCGCAAGAACCTTCGCAAACTCTTCTCTACAAACACAAATCACCTTCCAACAACAATGGCATAAACAACCTCTGTCTTAAACTTTCCTCTAAGTTCAGATGACACAAATCCCATACCAAACTCGAATACAAGCGAGCACTTCCTGGAACCGTCTGCCTTCCCCAGAACACGCTACCTCTCACCAACCACGGCACTAACAAATATATTGTTGCTGAAAATAAAACTAATCATGGTTTCCTTCGCGTGAACACTTACTGATCCACAAAACAACACAGCTACCACACGCGGACACACACGTCTTACCTTTACGGCCGCTCGTGAAACAACGCGAGAACCGGCTTGTCTTCTCCCTCTTCTCGCCTCCTTCTCCCCTCCACCCGCTCCCCCCCCCCCCTTCTCCTTCCATTGGCTTTCTTTAACGACCATCCGTAATTACTCAATATAAACATTGTTTCCTAAGTATTGTATGTTGTTTTGAATTATTGTTTTATTATTTATTATTTTCTGATCTACAGAGAGAGAGAGCTTCGGTGAATTGTTCGCGATTCACAAGTCTCGATCAAGGTAACTTTAACCTAAACTCCTCTACATTTCTACTATTCCATTCTGTTCTCCTTCCCCTTGTCTCCAGTCACTATCCACTTTTTTTCTTGTATTCCATCTTGTGTCAGTCCTTTCCTAGCTATTTAGCGAATCGTATCTTATCAATAAGTACTCTGAGACGCCCCTGGTTTAATGTTGTTTGAATAATTTATTCAGAACGAAAACGCATCAGATAATCGTACAAATGCACATGGCAAAATAGGTTGTTAATGGTTCAATTAGTGGTATCATGAAGA
Organism: Callinectes sapidus; assembly: GCA_020233015.1. NCBI lineage: Eukaryota > Metazoa > Arthropoda > Malacostraca > Decapoda > Portunidae > Callinectes > Callinectes sapidus. Next base: position 17,047,872 of record CM035197.1, on the reverse strand, counting down.
CTAGTAACAGTGAACACATTGTCACAGAGTACAATTATCACAGGTATTAATAGCAAACATAATGAATTAACAATAGAGTGAAGCTGAACGTCTACAAACTTGGAATAGAAAAACATGCTGCAACTAAAAGGTTTCAAAACAGCGATGGATATTTTCTCGTCATTAGGAGCCAATCACGTGACTAACAACCACGTGTTCCGAGGTATATTATTATTATCATTATTATTATTATTATTATTATTATTATTATTATTATTATTATTATTATTATTATTATTACCACTACTACTACTACTACTACTACTACTACTACTACTACTACTACTACTACTACTACTACTACTATTACTACTACTACTACTACTATTACTACTACTACTATTTCTATTTATCTATTTTCCTTATGTATATATCTTGAATATAAGATTACAAGATTAACGTTGATTTTAATTGTCATGTTTAACGGATAGAATTCTCTCTCTCTCTCTCTCTCTCTCTCTCTCTCTCTCTCTCTCTCTCTTCCTGTGGGTGTGTTGAGTGACTGTAAGTGCGTATGTGTGTGTATAGGAACTGTTGGGAATTGTTTGCTTCAGTTGTTTTGTCACTTGTTTCGTTCTTTTCGCTTTGTTCCGCTTGAAGATATATGTAAATTTATTAATAGTATTTGTTTGACGTATATGCGCAATAAATTAATCAAATCAAATCAAATCTCTCTCTCTCTCTCTCTCTTTCTCTCTCTCTCTCTCTCTCTCTCTCTCTCTCTCTCTCTCTCTCTCTCTCTCTCTCTCTCTCTCTCTCTCTCTCTCTCTCTCTCTCTCATAACACCACGAAGCAGGAGACAGGTAAAAATGAACTGCTGAATACAAATAATTATGAATAAATATATTAGTTAATTTATTCGTTAATAATGTCGCGCATGATTGGAATGGAAAGAGTAATGTAATAAATCATAGGATAAGAAAGAACTGAAGTAAACAAACTTTAAGAGATACCAGTAAGATAAGATACATTGAATACATAAATAGATTTATAATTAATAGCTGAGCAAGCAAGTGAACGAACTAGCAAACAAACAATTTAGCTGTATATATTTCATTAACTAAATAAACGAACCAATAAAAAAAATAAACACCTTTGCTCTTCACGTGTTTCAAATTCAAAATAAACTACCACTAATGTAAAAATATAAATAAACAAGTAAGATATTAATGATGATGATGATATTAATAGTAATAACACTACTACTACTACTACTACTACTACTACTACTACTGCTACTACTACTACTGCTACTACTACTACTACTAATAATAATAATAATAATACTAATACTAATAATAATAATAATAATAACTAATAATAATAATGATAGCAATAACAACAGTAACAGTCGTCGTACAGGCAATTAAGACCAATCACAACAAACACTTGGCAAGACAGAATTACGATACGACCTTGAACAGCAAAAGAGAACGATGATTAGTGCAAAGAGCCGCCTTGTGCTTTCTACAAATGGAATTACGTCTTTCTGTTATACCTAAAGGAATTTGGAAACACACACACACACACATTATATTGAACAACCAATGGATGAAAACAGGAAGTATTAAAGGAACTTATATAATAAACACTCACCATCACAAGCATGAGAAGGAGGAGGAGAAAGAGGAGGAGGAGGAGGACCTGGCCACCTCTAACATCGCCACCTCCTCCTCCTCCTGCAACCTGAAAATATAAAAGCTGCATTACCAACATCACCATCAATTAATATAACAACGGCTTCAATTATTCAATTCTGGTATATATATATTATATATATATATATATATATATATATATATATATATATATATATATATATATATATATATATATATATCCTGCCACGCCACCCCTCGCTATCAAACACACGCCCTTCCCTGTCACGCCACCCCCGGGCCCCTGCCCTGCCCTGCCCTGCCAAGCGAAGGTAGTAGGCGGCCGCAGTCTTCATTCTGTTCTTCTGTTCCACGTCACTTCCTTGGAGAGAGAGAGAGAGAGAGAGAGAGAGAGAGAGAGAGAGAGAGAGAGAGAGAGAGAGAAGGGGGGGGGGGTGATACAAGCATTAGACACACACACACAATGGTGGCGTATATAGCAGCCTCTCCCTCTCGCCCATTCCCTCCTTGTCCCTCTCTCTCTCTAAATTTGGCGTGACGTGACCGACACTCACTCACACCTCACTTGACCTCTATATAGTGAACTATTGGCCCATTGATCTTGTCACCACCATACATGTAGACCCACACTACTGTCAATAAAATCGTCTAATCACACTCAAAATTCGTAAAAAAAAATGCGTACAAGTAATGAATAGGTTAGGACACTAAACAAGTGGGACCGAGTTAAGACAAGTTTCATTCTCACTTCAATTGGATTTAAAGGGTACGAGGATATAACGAAGAGGAGGAAACCATGCCTGAACTACAATCTTCCTTACATTCCTTCCTCCTTCTCCTCCTCTTCTTGGCGATAAGTAGACAGCTAATGGCATGATACAATGGTTCAACCATTGTATCATGCCATTAGCTGTTGGCGAGGCTGTTTCCGCTAACTGATCCAACCCTGAGTGACGGTTAGTGGAAGGCAAAAAGAGACAGTAATAACACTTATACGTATATTATCATTACGGACTGACACACACACACACACACACTACACACACACACACACACACACACACACACACACACACACACAGATATTTTAGATAGATTTAGTTTAATGATCACAGCTCGTAACAATATTTTTATGGAAATATATTATTTTGTAGTCCACCAATTTTCCAGTCATCTTTGTAGTGTGTTTATACATAAGCAGACCATAAAATAAACAGAATATATTGCACTATATGACTAAAATAACATATTAAACGAATGAAAAAATTATATATACAACCAATACTTAAAAGACACTTAAAGAAAAAACTACCAAACATCGAAATAAGACGCTAAAACAGAAGAACATTATTAAAATTAAATAATCTAACACGTAAAATAATAAAACCTAATAAATAATTTATACAATACTTATAAAACAGAAACAATAAAGAGAAATCACACATCATACGCCTTAGGGATATCGTGTAAAATTACACAGGTTACATTATTAGTAAATCTATCCGAAATGGTCTTCAGTGGTATCAAAACTGCCTTATTATTCTGAGCGCGTGCGTCACCAGGCACTCCTGCACGACATGCCTCTCGTAAAAATAGTAATAACAACAATAAAAACATTCTCTCTCTCTGTCTGGGTTCAAAAATTATCATTATTATTATTTTGTAAGCGAATTTTTTTGGTTTGAGTCTCTCTCTCTCTCTCTCTCTCTCTCTCTCTCTCTCTCTCTCTCTCTCTCTCTCTCCTACAACAACTACTACTACTAGTTCATTCCAAGGGATGTGGTATTTTAGTATCTAGAGGTCAAGGCAATTCTCGTGACACGATCCTATAATCCTTACAAAGAAAATTTCCATTACAGCAGTCAGTCACTAGGCTGCTGCTGCTGCTGGCTTTGTCTCGCCGATCGGCGGGGCTGCCAAATTTGCTCCCTCATCTCGATCTTTATTTTGGCTGTTCCATGCAAAATTTCATTTTGTGCCTCCCAGTATCATGTTTCTTGAATGGTGAAGTATGAATGAGGTAAAACAAAAAGATAATTTTGTGGACAAAAATATTTATATAAAAGATAGCGATGTCTTTACTACACCTCGGGAGGTGTTATTAACGACACGAAAATGACACTAATAACGACACCCTAACGTCACTCGCTGCGTTCGTGGATACCGTTTGTCATTTATACCGACAGACGCCTGTCGCTAGCGCGTCGTTAAGTTTCGTGGATGCGGCCCCTGAGTAGGATCGAGGCTCCGAGCTGCTGATAGTACGTTGGCGTCTCTGCGAGTGTCGTGTGCGCGCAGTATTTCCTAGTGTTGTATATTGTTGTGTTTCTAGTGCTGTGGCATGAAGTGAAGTGAAGTGAAGTGAAGTTCCCAGTGTCTCCCCCCTCCAGCGAAACGAACGGAAGCGAAGTGTAGTGTAGCGCCGGTGGCGTTCGCCGTGCCACAATGAATTAACCAGCAGTATGGGCAGTATTGCACCATAACATATGGGGATGTTGCATCAGATTATATCTACATATATATACAATGAATTCCTACATATCTTGGCGCTAACGTACTAACATTATATTAACAATTAGTATTAAAAAGTAATCCATTAGTATATAATAAATATAACCATTTACATTAATATAAAAGAAGTAGTAGAGTTTAAGGCTTTGAATAACATTAAACAATTCTTTACTAGTGTTATTTCACCTAAAACTTACGATATATCAAAATATCTTAAAATATCTATATATTCACTAGTATAAAAACTTCTAAAAAATCAACCTGGAGACCATTTTCAGTATTTCATTGCTAATAACAATATCAATACCCTATGCTAGTAGAAACACTCATACACACACACACACACACACACACACACACACACACACATACACACACACACACAAAGAATATCTGGAATAGACTAGAATAAAAGACAATAAACCATATAGATACTAGGAAGGCAGTATCACATGAGTGTAACTGAGGTCCCATATACTCTAAATAGCTAAATACAACTGAATTTACATAAGCACATCTCAGTCTTTTTTATGGAGTGGCACATACCATACTTCTGCTCTCTTAATAAGAAGTGCCACACATGAATTCACCTTTAATACCACTCTACATGGAAGAGCAGAATTTATACTTACATTTCTAATAGACATTCAGACCATAATTTCTTGAGTTACATCCACATCTTATCTTTACTTGTCAATACTTTTACAGGTTCAGAGTCTGCATAGAACCCCAAGAAGGACCCACCTTGACTTTCACAGGCAGGACAACAGACAGTTGTAAGGCTCCTTCCATGTGTTTCTGGACAAGCTGTGCCACCTGAATCACATCTTCACTCATAACCTGCAAATAATGTTCATATCAATTTTCATATAGCTGTGTTTTAGATACAGCAATCTGAAAAAAGGAGCAAACCTATCCATCAAGTGATAGTCACACACAAAACAAGTATAATGACTCTGCCAAGAATATACAGTTAAGAAATTAACATGATCAATTCTAGCAAATAACTATGAGAAAATTCTATTCACATACAGTATAATACTTCAATCTTTCTACCTTCCCTTCCTATCATGTTGTCCCTTACCTCATACATCAACTCATCATGAAGATTAAGAACTAGGTGAGCTCCTCTGGACATCTCTTGGCATGTCGAGAGCACAGATGCATTAAGGCATGTTGGTGCTGTGGGAAAGGTTTCCCTGAGGGCCATTTGTATCTGTGCCATTGCTTTCTTAACTAAATCTGCGGCAGATCCCTGGATGGCGGTGTTAACTGCCTGGCGTTCACTTTGGGCTGCAAGAACCACAAAAATGTAAGAGCAAATCTTAAAAAAGGGATAACCACAAGAATTGAGGAAACAGGTGCACTGATCTTTACATCTGTGATGATAATACATATTGAAAACATCAAGACATTTCCTATTAAAATGTGGTGTACACTATTATTACCTGAAAATATGTACATTTAAAAATGCAAAAAAATAGAGTATTATTGCATCATCAGACTCAAACATCAGTCTAAAAAAAAGCCAAAATAGCTCCTGCAGCTGACACTACACTAGACACAGTTGCTGCATTAACTCACCACGGGACTGATGACATGTACTGGTGATGGCCGGCAAATAGCGGCGGCGGCCAAGCAGAGTGGTGACGTAACCGTTGCAGCGAGCAGTCTCCACCGTAGTTTTGGCAAATCTTTGCAGACCTGGAAAGCTGCTCTTAAACTGTTCTATGAGAATAGATGCCTCTTCCTCCTCTATCTCAAGCTGTTCTCCTAAAGCTCGTGCTCCCATTCCATAGATTATGCCATAGCACACCTGAAATCAAACCAAAATGTAAATTTAAATTTATATCTAGTACATATGTGGAACTCCCTACCTGCCTCTATATTTCCAATTTCCTATGACTTGACTTTATTTAGGAGGATGTTTTAAGACATTTGTCCCTGTCTTTTGGCTAACTCTTTGAACTTTAAGGGGCCTGGCAATTTAGTGGGCTTTTTATATTCATTGTTTTGTTTTTGTCCTTGAAGCTTCTCCCCCTATTACATAAAAAAAAAAAAAAAAAAAAAAAAAAATGTAAAACTCCAAGTCTATCAATCTGTGTACTACCAAAGTAAGATCTCATATAACAGGAAATGCAAAACCTACATTATTTTCAAACTACTACTATTTACATGAAAAACTTATTCTATCATCTTAAGTTAAAAAATCATAACATTCTCAGGTCCACCAGTTATCAATGATAGATAGGCACCCTCTAAATACACTGAGATGCAAAACACAACCTCATCTTCTAACAAATACTTTTCATGTACATACTTGTCCTTGCAAAAAACATAGAATAACCACTTTCTTTTCTTTGTAAAACAGTACTCTGCTTTACAACATCCAAACAAAAAAATCAGTACCTGTTTAACATGCAAACAAGAAGGTCAGTACTCTGCTTTACAACATGCAAACAAAAGGGACACTACCTGTTTGGCCTGCTGTCTTTGTTCAGAGGTGACTTCACAGGGGTGGGAGGCAAGATGTGTGGCCACGAGAGTGAACACATCTCCTCCACTATTGAGGAGTTGCAATAAGTGTTCATCGTCTGCTAGATGAGCAAAGAGTCTGAGTTCCAGCTGGGAGTAGTCAGCTGCTAAAAGCAAATGGCCAGGTCGGGCAACAAAAGCGTGTCTTAGACTAACTGTATGTTGATGCTGTTTCTCCTTTTTAGATTCTTGAGCCTGCAAGAAGGATAGAATACCTGAGAAATGACTGAATCAATTTCAGCCTCTATCTCTATTTCCCTACTTCACTTACTTTAGATCAGATAGCATAGCTTATTACAAACATCCATGTATGAGCCAAAAATTCTGATGTTTGTTATTACTATAAAATAGAGTATGAACAAGAATTATCTTTGTTTTATATTCCTCTCAGAATTTTCAAGAAACTTATTCCTGGAAACAGGAAAAAAATACACAACAGCAGTACCTTTGAAGGAAAGACAAAAACTTAGGTAGTGTTTTAAAACTTGAAATGGAGTGTTACAACTGGATCACATACAATACATATTTAGAAGTCATATGGCTCACAAATACAAGCAATGCTTAATACATGAAGAATAAAGAAATTAGATAATGAATACCTAAAGGAGACAGACAAACACATACATCACCTTCCAGATCTATGAAACTCCATAACCAACAAGTAATAGTGGATAGCAGAAGAGATAAGATCTGTAGAAATAAGTTCAGACTTGTTGAATGTAGTACTGACCAAGAAAGGAGCCAACTGAGTCATGGTTGCTGAATTTAACTGATTTTGTGGTAGAGTTTTCTTCTTACTATTCTTGCTGATGTCTTCTACAGTCACCTGAAATAGAAATGCTTCATAATCACTTCCACTTATCTTCAATACACAGCAGTCTCAATAACATACTGTGCTTGGAAACATGATGTTGCAATGATACATTAAAGGTCATAAAGGAAAACAACAGAATAAGCTACTCAGTGTAAGTGGGAACATTTTTTTTACTATCATTTGTTGGCCTTGGCTGGTGCTCCTCAAAAATATTTTTCTTAATTAGATAAAAAGGAGTTTAAATACAGTAGTTGGTGTGGTGGCTTACCTGTATGTCAAAGTCTCTGGGAATGGTCTGGAGGCTTGGCTCATGCATGGTGATGCGGCCGGTGGAAGTGAAGGTGTGACACACAGGGTGAATGCGGTCCATTGCTAGCTGGGAACATCGTACCCTCACCTGCTGCAGCGGAAGCACCACCTGGCACCAACAACACAAATTTTCTTTGTATATATGTATGATGGGTAGATATGTATAGAGAGACAAAAAAATTGACATGAACTAGATGTGGGAATGTGCAGGAATCTCCTCCAATCTTTTATATATCCAAAAAAGAAGAAAAATGTATCAGAATAAACAACTACTGATCCATTTTATGTTCTTCACAAATTGGAGTGAATTACCAAAATAACTAATCAATATATACATACATAACAAATCTACTGATAGAAAATGACTAGGAGCATTACCTTGGTGAGAGACGAGTATATCTTGCGCCACTGGAGGATGATGTCAGGTAATGGGTGGTGGGGTTTTAGCTTCTCCAGGCACTCTTTATTGGTAGGACCTCCACCTCTTCCTCTTCCACGCCTCCTGTGTCACAACCAGAGAGAATACAAAATACAGGTGCCAAAGCAATATTGACATCATAGGAATGGTGCATAGATTTTCAGAGTTCATTTTAAGCCATATCTATGAGAAAAAAATTTGCCTGCAATGTCGTCCAGAATTTTTATCATGACTTTCAAGAGCAAATAACACAAGTACTTTGAAGCTCATCCACAATTAAGACACACATCACATACTATAACAAATTAATGTTATTAAGAAACATTTCTTTATTTGGAATGTTGATGCTGATAATTTAGCATCACTATGAACTTTCCACAGCTGCAGTTGCAATAATTCTTGTCTTATCCCTAAAGAAGTATCTAAATGTTTCCATGTTGCATATCTTTATTCCTTTCCTGTCAGTCAAAGTTGAAAATGACAATAAATGGAGGAACCTTCATCTTTACCATCCTATACCTCATGCTCTTGATTAGCTTATGCAATTCAACACTTATCCTGTAATAGAGATTAACAATTCTGCTGTTTTCTCCCTCCTCCCTCTGTGTTCCTTACATCTACTCATAGTCAGTATATTACAACTGAAACTATAGAATTGTTTTAGCTGGCTTTACTTCTCACCTTGTGTTGGAGGCAATGCTGGAGCCTCGAGATGAAGGCTGAGGAAGATGGAGTTCACCATACAAAACTTTGCTAACCTCAACTGGGGAAGTGAGACTGAAGGAATGACCAACCAGACTGTATGCCTCATCTTCAAGGGAAGACAGTTTTGCCTGAGGAGAGAAAACAGTTGATGTGTGTCCATGTGTTCCAATTTCAAGATAATTCACAAATATTACTAAAATTACCTAGCAAAAATCACTTGCTTTGTGGAATTCACCTATGAAACATTCACTATATCTATCCAATCTCACACACTCCCTTCATAACACCACAATACAGTTACACAATCAATCACAAGAGGGACCTTAAAGCAGCCTGGCTTAACCATCACTTCTTGAAACCTGAGAAAAATATTCCTAATGTCCAAGAACAATAACTTTACTTCAAGCAAATACATCAACTTCAAACATATTTCATCATGCAACACTTAAACTTTCCTAAGGGTATACTAAGGCAACCAAATCTTGTGTCAGGACATGATGGTACAACTCTGGGACTTGTTACAAATAGCCAGAGAAACACAAGTTTAGTCTGCTGTTTTTCCCACTTTAAAACATTCCTGACATACTTACAACCCAAGAACCTGACAATATAATTGCAAAAATATGTGTGTATCTTTTTCTGGAGAAAGGAACAGTCTAAAGTTCTCTTTCTTCACGGGGATTTCAGTGAGTGTTGTAAATGTAACAAATAATTGGAAGAAGTGTTGCTATGAATGATGGTAAGTGAATCAATCCATTTTGGCCACAGTGATACTAGAGCCTCTCTGCTTCTGAGGCTCTCAAATAATTATTTTCTGATCTACATGTATTATTATCCCACAGCATCTTATTAACTCCATTACCTGCAGGATGCATTTTTGGGATTCACACTCTTTGTTGCTGAAGCCAATTCCACTTAGCTCCATGTATGCCAGCTCCACCACACTCCTCATCTCCACTTCTACCTGTAGAGACAAGCAAGATACTAATGCAGATGCCATGTTTGGCACAATGGAACATTTAAGACTCATGACATAAGGGATAGATTATACAGTGATTGTAATATAATGGCATGTCAGACAACCAGTGAAACAATGGTAGGTTCATTTTCCATGGCCACATACCAAATAGCAAAAAATTTAAGGTATGAAAAGGAAATAAAACTACAGACAAATGAGAATCATGGTGAGATAGAAAAAAACTATAAAATGTGTCCTAACATGATTACAAAAATTAGCTGATTCTAAACCCATTATAAAAGCAATCCATTTATGTCATGTACCAGTAGCCAGTTAGTTACCCATATCCTAATTTACCCAATTATATTGGCTTAGTTCTGGCCTTGATTGTAGCCAATTCAATTTAATTTTCTCTTTTCACCAAGACACTTACAAAGGTTGACAGCATTTCCACTTTCTCAAGTGTGGAGGTGAGTGATGGCATTAGGTGGAACACGACTACACTCTCCACTGCTGCCCTCACTCGGCATGATCCTGGGTTGGAGGTGGTGGTGCCTAGACCACCTACTCCCCGGCAGCCACTCATGCCCTCCAGTAATGGAAGGATACCAAGATGATGGTTCATGACCTTGGGAAGGTTGTGAATTAGCCATTTCATACTACAGTATTCTTTCTTTGTATAGTATAATAAAAAAAGAACACTGAAATCAAAGATCTTCAGGAACTAGAAAAAAAGATGAACATTACATAGTATAATGCAGACCTGTAACACTTTTACTGTGAAATAGTGCATTCAAGAATACAATAAAGAGATACATAATTACAATCCTAGTTCCTGTTATGAACAGATACAAAAGACCAATCATACAACATGCAAGTAAAATTGACAGTTCTGAAAAAAATAGCAGTACAGTAAGTCCTCGTTATATGGTACATATGTGTTCCTAAAAAACTTACCGCAAATCAAAATTACTGTATAATGAACCCATTATAACATGTAATAATAGCATATGTGTTCCAGCACGTCAAAAGTCACTCCTACAGACATGAAAATATGTGAAAATAGTCACATAAAAAAATGTAAAGTACTGCACAAAAGAAATAAATAGAAAATGTTTTTATTTACCTTTCACTCGCCTTGTATTCTATCAGATGATGATGTCTCTCCCAAGGCTAACAATATCCACAAAAAACACACCGTAAGGATTTAACTTGTGTTCAATGGGAAATGCGGGAAGAGACTGGTTGTTGTGGTGGCTGCACAGCATGGTGGCGCTACGGTACGGTGTAAACAAAATACAAGCGGATACTGTATCTGTTAATTTTTCTTACCATGAATAGAATCGAGGGTAGTAATTACCAAATACCGTAACTGTGAATTTGCCAGATAAAGAATTATCATATAAGGAGGACTCACTGTACAAGTCCATCCTGATATACAAATGGATTATGTTCCTGTAGCTGTGATTGTAAAATGAACAAGCATATAGCAAAATTAAGATGGAATAGGAAAATAAAGATATATTCCAAGACATACATATACTGTATGTGTCCCAAAAACCTATAAAAACATGAAAAATCATATATAAACACAGTTGTTGTCAAAAATAAAGAATAACACATGTTACATATATAAAATAAACAAATAAATATAAAACTGATAAGAGAATAAATGAGACAGGTTTAGAAAAAAATGAATTCTTAGGAGGGTTAATCAGACAAAAGGATGCATTTGTGATAAAGGAGATGATTGCTACAGTACATGATGAACATATAATAAAAAAAGGGTGACAAAATCCATAATGGTACATGCATAAGAGGAAAATAACTGCATGAAATCATTCATTTACCAAGTTGCAGAGGTTTGGTTCCTTTGCTCCAGGATCCAGCATCCAAGCAGCCACTCTGGGATCCTCCACAGGGCCAGTCAAACACCCAAGGCCAGATCCCACCAACAACCGTATACTGCTCTTGGCATCCCACAGTCGTACCACGCACTGTCTTTCTGTCAATGTGATCTATTAAATATTCATATTCCCACAAATAGGTAAGCATTAAGTAATTTTTCTCATACAAATACATCTGATACTACTCTAAAGCTAAATATGATCAGTACTTCTCGATAAAAAGCTCTTCATGGCTGCCACTCTTTCTTCTAAGGGAACAGGATCAGTAAAGTCAGGGGTGGGAAGGCTGCAACTTGTGGGTTCTGTTGAAGAAAATGGGAAAATACATATGGAAGAAAAGAATATTACTGAGTTCAGCAAAAATATTACTTTTCAATCATTTACCAAGGGCATGTTTAGTGCATTATGAAGGCTGAAATAATATTCATGCAATTCAGTGTTACTCTAGAAAATATCTGAGACAGAAATGCCAAAATCTTTCTTTCTTGAGACATTCAGTGCTAACATAGTGTTAATTTTGCTCAAAACTAACACAGATAAACATAATATACATATTTATACACTTTGTACATTTACACACATGCATCTTTATTTCCTTCTTGTTTGTGATCTGTGTATTACTATAGTCCTCTTATTCTTTATATCTTCATTCACTGCAAGGCCACAGTTAATATGTGTGGCCAAATGTGTGTGAGTTTCCTGTTTTGAATGCTGCCTAAACTGTCTCTCCCACTCACTTGGCAGGATCTTGTGGTATTTCCGGCCTTGGCAGGACACAGCAGCTGGGCTTTCCCTTAAATACCTACTACAAATCAAATAATATATGACAGCTTTTGCACAACACTGTTTATCTAGTACTCTTTGAGCATACAGAGCATTCCCTGGCAGCACACAATACCATAACAAGCAACAGCAACCAAGATCATCAAAACTCACAATCAGTGACAACTTACCATCCTGTGAAGAGCGGAAATTAACATAATAAGCATCTTGCTCTCCCCAGCACACTGCTAACCCCACCAACATCAGGTCAGAATTCTCCACCAGCACGCCTGCCACACGCTGCTCAGTCCTGCGTCGTATTCTTTGCCTTGGAGTGCGGCTATGTCCAGTAATTCTCCAACCTGAAAGTTAGTGGTGTATGCATCCATAACACCCATTTATGGAATATCTTTTTCACATACTGTATTATATTCACCTCTTCAAATTCAAATATCAAGGATTCTTGAAGATGCTAAGATAATAAAGAGAGGACATATCTAACCTATACATTGTTCCTGCTGCTGCTTATTGGATGGAGCACGTTCACAAGCCAAAGCCAGTGACACTACCGACTGTTGTTGCAGTTCTTTCACAAAACTTGCAAACACCCGCCTGTCATTCACCACGTCCACTATGCAGAATGAGGAAGTACTACATGTTAATGAATCAGTGGTACTTAGGGAAAGTTTACTTCCTTCCTGTTGACTGCTCTGATAAATGTCAACTCCACTGACCTTTTCTATTGTGTTAGCTGTTTCTTGACATTGCACACCATCTGTGTGCTTCATCACTCCCTCAGAAAAACTATTACTATTTCCAACAAATAAATGTTCTGGTTGGTCTGTTCTCTTACCCTCAACCAACTCATTTATTTGCCTTTGTGTTTCTTGGAAAGGGGAGAAAAGAAAATTTCCAGAAATTTTTCCTTCCCTGAAAGGTTTCCCTTCCAGCAGAGCTTCAGTCCTTGGTGTCATCTGCAACTGACTGAAGGTAATATCTTGCTGACTTTGACCTGATTGAAGAACTGAGTTCATTTGAAGTTCTTCACCTATTTTTTCTCTATTGTGTAGAATGTTTGGCTTGGCAGTACAATGAACTAGATTCCTGGTGTTCTTAATGCCTGGTATCCTTCTTTCATTAACTTTTGCTTTACTGTTCTCATTCTGATGCTCAGTAGTATTTGAGTTGGATTGTGCTAAAGAATCCTCCCACATAGAAAGCTGAAAATCTTGACTTAGAGGTTTCACCAGGCTGTGATGGAGCTCTGTATCATCCTGACATAACTGTTTGCAAGAGTTCATTTTTGCATCATTATCATTATTCTGTGACTGAAGAGGGTTCAAATAAGCTTTTTCAGGGAATGAGTCTGATACATAATCGTTGTGTATAATAGAACCCAAGTCTTTAGGCACAGAGATTATTTCCTTTACAGTCTGGAATTTGTTTCTTTTGCCAGAACATTTTTCTAATGTCAGAGGAGAGTTGTTACTATTATTGCTTATTTCACTCAGGTTCAGAAGAGCTTGATTGAAAAAGTCTTCTTGATTGGAGGTATCTGTAAGTTTATCATCATCATTTCTATTTTCTACATTTGATTTATCATCAATTAAGGTAGATTTTTCAAAACAAGACGAACTTCTACAATCATCTTCACCCTTAACTCGTATTTCAGTGGAAACTCTTTGCCAATCTGCTTTTAAAGTGGCAGGAGTAATTGAATTTCTCATATTTTCTGTTTTGCTACATGAGTAATCATGATTTTTCAAAGGAACAACACACAATCTTTTATTTAGAATATCAGGCTTGGCATCCTCTAACTTCCTCTTCTCTCCTTTCCCAAGCAATCTGACGCTATCACACTGTTCCGTCAATTCATCAGGAGCCAGATGACCAGGGTCTTCTGGCTCCTGAGAGCTCATTGTCATCAACATATCATTTTTCTGTGAGTCTGTGAGAATATAGTTTTCTGAATTTTCATGAGAACTTTCAGTAAGCATCTGAGTGCTAGTTACAAGTGAATGTGATGATTTGAGATTCTCACTTACCTTGCCAAAAGTGTAATAAATGTCATCTTTTTTTTCCACAATATCACGCAAATGAGTAATTTTTTCACCATCCTTGATACCAGAGCTACTTTCTCTCCTTGTGCCATTTACATGCTTTGGCTTCTGACAATCACTAATATACATTTTGTCCTCTATGTTACAAGGTTTTCTTTCACCATTCACATTGTTCAGCTTCCAGCTCATTTTGTCTTTTGAACTTTTGCCTTCAAACTCAGAGTTATGTTTGGTGCCCTCTGATTTTATGAGGTCTGGATCCACCTCTACATGGTTATGAAGAGAGTCCTCCTTCTTTTTCCTACACTGTTCTGTTTTTTTATCTAAAATGCCAATTTCACAAGAGTCTGTCTCATAATTCTTTTCTTGTGAGCCATCAAGATTCCTTGAGACTTCTTGAGTTTTATTTGCAAGATAAAATTCAGAATTGCTCTCACTGAACAGATCACTGCTATTATTGAGGTCAGTATTAACCATGAAGTTTAAAACAGAGGAGGATGCATATGCTGACCCTGGAGTTAGGAGGGGAGGTGGAGGCTTGCTGGATGGGGATTTTGACACCATAATGGGTGTAGAAGAAGTCATCATTTGGATCTTCCCATTCATAACAGGTGAGTGGGGAAAAGTTATATCATGACCCTCACCACTACCAACACCAACAATTTGGTCTACATCAGTGACAGAATGCAGCCCTGGATCAAGAGGATTTACTGTTTCACCTTCTTTTGTCATTATATTCAGCATGCAAGGAACTTCTGAAGATCTGCAATTATTTTTTGTGATGCTAGAGCTGGTGTTTGTATTACTAGTAGACCAGCTAGTTACTTTTCCTCCTTTGGTTTTGGGAATACGTGGTGTGTTACTTCTGGTTTTTCTGCCTTTTGGAGAAAATACATTGTCTGATTTATCTT
The DNA here is from genome assembly GCA_020233015.1 of Callinectes sapidus. Lineage (NCBI taxonomy): Eukaryota > Metazoa > Arthropoda > Malacostraca > Decapoda > Portunidae > Callinectes > Callinectes sapidus. The sequence goes on along the minus strand of CM035197.1, from coordinate 17,032,324 downwards.
CTTGTGAATCAGGAGTAAAGATCGTCTTGTTTTTATCTTTTGTTCCTCCTTTCTTTTTTGTACTGATATTAGAGAACAATAAACAAGTAAACCTTGCTGCAGTTCTTGTGTTCTTTCCTTTAGGTAAAATCTTACTATCAGAATGACTGTTTCCCATATCCATTGATTTTCCAGGAATGTTAGATTTTTCAACATCTATGACATTCAGTGTCAAATCTGTATTAATCTTTTTATCACTCACTAATGTATTATCACATAATCTGTTTTCAGTACTGCTGATCACACTATTTTTTGGCTGCCTTTTAATAGATTTTTCATATTTTTCCGTACAATTTTTCTTCACAGTACTCTCATCTGCACTAATTACAGGATTATCCCCCAACTGTGATTCCTTCCCTCCTGGTGATGGTGCAGCTTCCAGCATAACAGCTGACTTTGAATTATTTTCAATATTGAACTGATGATTGCACAGATTCTTTCTGAGTGTTTTGTTGTCCTCTTTCTCTTTCTTCTCATTGCATTTTTTCAAAAGTTCCTTCAAGTCACCCTTTAATCTAGGATACTTGGATGTTATACTCTCAGTTTGGGTGGGAACAGTGGTAGAGGAAAAAACCTGCTGCTTGAGCAAAGTTTTACCAGAATGAGGTGTGTCTGACTTCATTAGAGGATTGACTAGTTCCTTCCTGATCACTGGTGGAGTTCCAGAAAAGTGGTGAGTTTTGACTGGTTTTATGGGATCCTGCATCCTCTGGTTCCAATCAATGGAAGAAATCCCCAACTCTTTCTGGGAAAAGAAGTATACAATGTTATGATAAATGATTCATTGAGGAAAAAGAAGCACCTTATCACATATGTATATTTTTATCATATGGTTTATATGGTTTATAATAAAGTGTAAGGTGAAGAAGAATATGCAAAATAACAAAGCAGTGACATACAGCCGTTAGGAGCTGCAGGTGAAAACATAAGTTCAAAGAATCCTCCTACAGCCTCAATTCTCTCTAACTTCATCTTAAAGCTGTCTTTTGACCATTCTATTGCTGTATTAGACAGTCTAATAAGTCTATTAAGAGTGGTATTCCCCAGGTTTCCATCTTGTCACCCACTCTCTTCCTAAATATTCATCAGTGATCTAAGTGAAACTTCTTGTCCAATTCACTCCAACTTAGAGCACTGACAATCAATGGAACTTTCTTCCTTTTAATTTTGATTTCATTTAGCCAATGGGCCTCTTACATTAGAAAAATGATGAATCAATCAAATACCTGCACCAGCTTGCGAGCCTCAGCAACAATGAGAGCAGCTGCCTCAGCTTCTGTAACACACTGGTCAGATGACAGCCAGATTGTGCCAGGGCCAGTTTTGTCAGTCAGCTTAGTGCTGTGGAGAAAAAGAGGTTTTATCCCTGCAATGCAATTCTGATGTTTCTCCTAAAATTTTCTAATGATTTCCTTGAGCTTTATTTTATATTTCACCTGAGTTCTATTATTTCCAAGCAAAATTCAGCTTTAAGTGACTACATGCATTATAAGTATAACACTATATCATTCAAATGGTTGACCGTAGCAGTTTCCACCTGTGAAACGGTGTAGCAGTATGCAGGATCTGTTCCACCTGGGCAGGTGTGGCACTGGCTACCATAGCCACAGTCTCAAGGCCAGCAGAATGCACATGGCGAGCACGCTGAGCATTGAGGAGGGGAGAGAGCCGCACCAAATCACACAGGTCACGCTGGATGCCAAAGTGCAGCCTGTCACGGAATTGTGCCACAAGCAGCTCCAAGTTGTGCCACCCCAACCGATTGCAGAAAACAGTCACCATACCTGAATGCACATGTGAGCTGTTAAATAATCATATTATAGACATAAATGCAGACAATATCCCGAAGTTAAATTTCAACACCATTGTATTCTAGGACCATTCCTCAACGAACAACAACAAATTCCTATCTGAAGCCATATTGTTGGAAGTAAATAGGATAAATCTGTACTACGTAAATGATTCTAATAAGAATTTGATGAAAGTTTACCAGGACAGTGACCATGACCCAAGACATATAGACATAAGAGGAAAATAAAGCAGGTATGTATAAGAAAAGGATCTCTCTCTCTCTCTCTCTCTCTCTCTCTCTCTCTCTCTCTCTCTCTCTCTTCTAATCAAACAGTATATCAATCATGTATTTGGATTTTTCTTATATTATCAATGACAGTAATATGTAGTCCTTCAATTTGAAAATCGTAACATACGAGTATAACTGAAATAACTTGGCATTTCCATGAAGATATACATCCCAATCATGTAGCTATGAAAGTATTATTTAGATGTAATATATAAAATACAATTAAATCCATGCTGAGGCAAAAATATATCAAAACAGTTTCACAGAAAGAATGCATGATGTACTGTACAACATCCCTATGAGTGAAAATATCCCCCTTTATTAGAAACATCAATGCAAATTTCATAAGTTTTCTTTTTTTAAGTCCAAAGCTTACAAATTCATCTGGAGTCCTTTCAGTATTCCAGCTCCTTACCAGCAAAGGTTGCAGCAGATTGCTGAAGTGCCTGCAGCACCCCACGAGATGCACCAAACTTGTGGGCCACTTCATCAAGCGGGACCTCTTGCACCAAATCTTGCAAGGCCATGGAGGCATAAAACCTCTGATGAACTGCCAGCTGCTGTGCCTGCCTGCGTACCTGTTGGCACTTTGTAGTACAGGATCATGGAGGTACACCAGGTATAAATGAAGAACCATTTACCGTCAACTTAATACTACACTTGGCCCTGTAATATTCACACGGAAAAAGGCAAGAATTCTTCCTTAATCATAGGAAATACATAAGGAGTTGAATAGAAAGTCAAGATTATATACCATGACAAGATAGAAGGGAGATGGCATACAAAATATTCAAAATCAAAACTCAGTCAAAAAGAAGACAAACAGACACCCCTCAAGATCACATTGAAGCTTAAATGATAAGCCATGCTGACCCTTTCATAGGACAATTTTGACATCAATTCATTATAAACAACTCTGGGAGTAGTTTCTTAATAACCTTTACAAGATCTACATCAAAATAACCTAAAATATCATGATTAAAAAAGCATTAAAGTACATGAGGAGGAAAAATTATGCTAAAAATAATAATGTTGATAAAGAGTATATGGTTCTTTCATGCATATTGCATTGCTAGTTGGAGTATAAAATATTCCAATAAGTTCTCACCCTTTTGTTGATGACGCCCTTCATGGCTCGAACAATGAAGCTCTCCTCCACCCCCACCAGCTGGCCAACACGCTTCTGGTCTTCACTCAGGGCCTCCCACAACCTCAGGAATGACAGCCAGTCCAAATCTGGCCAGGCACCACTCACATACACTGGTGTCACCTGATATGGAAAGTTATGCAAAAGTTGCTATGGGCAATAAGGAGCTTTTCCTATATGCTACGAAAAAAAGGTAGAATAAACCGTACATCAATGGTTTCCCATCATTTTGTTAAGTTTCCACAGTGCAGATCAAATAACCAAATCAAAATGAATACAAAAAATTATAAAAATATAATAATGGCAACTAACTATAATTCTGATATTATAATTATGAATATTCAGTCTATGATTATAATGCATGTTATTAGATTTCAAAGCAGTACAAAAAATCATATCATATGAATTGTATTATATAAATTATATTGCAAATATGACCAGTGCACTAGCTTACCTGATACACAATGTGGAGTTCATTCTCTAGAACAAAGCATTTCCTGGCACGATGTAATTCAGAAAAGACATGCAGTCCTTCATCTGGTGAAAGACCTGAAGCCAATACAGCCAGACCCAGCTGAGTTCCCACATGTTGAACGATTCCTTCCTCTTCCTCTTCTTGCAGTCTATAGTGGGACTTTTAATATAATTTTTTTTTCCTTGATGCTTGCAAACTGTCCTAAAAGTCTATCATTCTGTACTCTCCCAACCATTATCATCTTAATCACTGATCCTCCAAAACTGTGAACTACTTGCATCCTCCTCTACTTGCCCTTACTCCACAACACTTTTACTATTAAGTCTCATCCTCATTCTGTCCATATTATTAATTTAACTTTAATCTTTTCTATTGGTAAAGTAGAGCCATCTGCCTATTTCAGTTTTCCTCTCCCTACAACTTAAATCATTTATAAAAGATGAGCAAAAGACACATCCACACTTTAAGTGGGCAACAACGAACTGTCACACTTTTGGGAGAATATTAATCAAGCTCAGTATTTTGTTTTTGATTAATCATCTGTGCTTTTAACCAGTCCTCTCTATATAGAAAAGTACCTGCAAAATCAAAAGCAGTTGATCATACCTGACAAATTCATTTTCGAGGAGAAAATCGATACATGACTTGAGTGTACTTTGTGTTTGAGATAGGTCAGTGCCTTTCTTTCCTTCCAGCTGATTAGCTCTTAGTGAGGCAGCCAAGAGGGTGCAGTTGCAGTACTTCTCTACCTCTTGCATAGTTTTGGCCACTCCACTAACAATCACCTGCACACACAAGGCAAAGTGGAAATATGGAACAAGCTGAAAAAAAAGCCTACCTAAATTTTTAATGCATTACTCAGTATGTGTATGCTGAAAGGTGATATGTGTAGGGGATCACATTAAAACAGCTTACCCTCATTAAAAAGAAAGATCATAGTATATACCAAGATTTTCAACATATATAACAAGCGGTGATAGTCCTTCTCTATTTAACCTGTACAATGCTGTGCTTTGTCAGAGATAGGAGACTTATTAGCTTGCATTTTCTGTAGATCTCTTTATAAACACCACCTGGAAAATACCAACAACTGAGAGACAGAGAGAGAGAGAGGGAGGGAGGGAGGGAGGGAGGGAGGGAGGGAGGGAGGGAGGGAGGGGGGAGAGAGAGAGAGAGAGAGAGAGAGAGAGAGAGAGAGAGAGAGAGAGAGAGAGAGAGAGAGAGAGAGAGAGAGAGAGAGAGTGGATTTACCTCTAAGACAGCTCGCTTCATACTGGAGGTGAGAGAGGCATCTTTCTGAAGGCAGGAAGTGATGGGGGGCAGAGAGGAGGTCATCAATGTCTGAGCCTTTTTCTTTTCTCCTTCACGGCAGATAAGAATACTTTCACCTGCAACAATAACTTTGTCACTGTTGTTACAACCTAAAAATTTGCCCGATGCACTGAGCAAGCTAAATCACATAACAAAAAGTGTCAGGCAGCAGTCCACCACTTTAAGTTACAGTAAAAAGTATTCATAAGTCTCATTCTTCACAATTTCACCTTTCACGTCTACCCCTTTCCTCCCAGCACGTCCAACCATCTGCTTATACGTGAGGACATCAAGAATGGAGCCGCCAAACAATGGAGACCTAATGATGACCCTCCGTGCTGGAAGATTGACCCCAGAGGAGAGAGTGGAGGTGGCTAGCAGCACACGCAGAGATCCAGACCGGAAGCCACCTTCAATGATATCCCGTTCATCAAATGTCAGGCCTGGGGTGGAAAAGAAGACAGCAGATTTAACTACATGAATTATGCTAAGCTATCCTAAAGCTTACAGAATAAGAGATAATGTGTTCATAGCAAAGGAAGAAAATGGGGTTACTTACCAGCATGATGGTAAGCTACTCCGAAGGCCACAGATCGAGATAGGATCTTATCCAGCCTCACTGGAGACTTGCGCAAAGCCTCCAGGATATTCCTGATGCCAGAAGGATCCAAAGCACTGCGCAGTCTGAGGCCCAGTTCAGGAGGGTACGAGCTATTTGTCTTACCTGAGAGTAACGAAAACAGATTGAGTTCATTCTAAAGTACTCATGTAAGTGTGTGTTTAAGTAATTTGGGTGGTTTGGCTGATTGGTGTTTTATGTATTACATTGTTGGGGGCAAGTTGTTTTGTAAGCTTTCGAGCCGTGAAGCATAAGCTTTGGTGTCGGCAGAAATTACGTCAGCCGGAGGTGTGACGGTATTCCCAGAGCAAGGGGGCAGGTAGAGTGTGCCAGAGATCCACAGAAGCACCTACCCTCGCCTCCACCCAAGCTTCGACTCTGCCGTCATCTTTGCTACCTACAGCTGTCTGAAGACGTGTTGCCTTCACATTCATTGTTTTTATTAAAGAAGAAAGCTACCAAGATCTTTCCTTTACTGCCACAACTCACCTGATATATTATAAAATAAACACAATAGTCACTGTATGATTTTTTTGGTTCTTCACCAAGTTATTAGTCATGATAACTCATACTCTTTAAAATGTTTCTATAAACACAACATTTCTCCTACCTATCTCATAGAACTCCTTTGCCACTGCTTCAGCCAGATTCTCACACCATGCCTTGCTGGGGCAGAAAACAAGCACAGAAAATCCTTCCAGTACAGTTTCCAGACACAATTGCATGAGGTGGTCACGATCCCCCTGTGAAAGATAGACTGCAGGTAAAGCCACACAACACCAAAAGTCTCTTGCACAAATGTACCAATAAACTTAGTGATTCCAAGTCTTCTGATCTACATCAAAGTTTTGTATTTTACATGAAGAAAAGTCCCTTCCACACAATGGGAAAACAAACAAATATATTCTTAACTGTCACATAAACAAAGCCATTTGTATAGTAACAACACCACATGGTATCTTGAAGTATACCATTCCTATCAATATCATTTTCCTCACTGAGCTTTCCCAAGGAGTATTATTACAAATGCTATACCATAGGAGCTTAGGTATAGTGTAACTCATCACATTCATCCACAGCAAAGCTTAAAAGCCTACATTCAACTACTCATAACCCTTTCTAAAGAGAATACATCCTATCCTGAACTTACCATTATTTTAAAACCAAAGTACGTAGATCCAAGCCACTTCCTTCAGAGTATCTTTCTGAACCTTTGAGTTTTGGCAAACATCCCTGTATAATTTTTTTTAAATTCTACATATATGTATTAAGGAAAGTTTTTGACAAGTAAAGTCTCAAAAGATATTGAGGTTAACTTACGTTCATAGTCATTTTGGGGCACAATTCTCTCATCTTTTTGAATGAGGAATCAAAAACAGATGTACCCAGCTTGACACACTCCTGAAGGGGCACTGGCCGGAAGTCAGTGGTGTACAGTGCTGCATCAAGCCAAGCAGCCAGAAGCTCAAGGTTAGGCAGAGTGGCTGACATTCCAATGATCTGAATGGTCTTTCCACTCACCTGACACAAAGTAACAAATACAATTAAACTTTATATGAAACTATTGCAAAATAATTATGTTACTACCAGGGGTAAATGAAAGAAAAGTGAAATAGATAGCTGCTGAAAAAAATAAGAGAATGTATGAAATGATCAAGTTATTGATGGATGAAGAAAAAAAATATTTTATTTCATGTTTCTATGTGGAGTTCTTGATGGTACACATTAGTTGTTCAGGATTAATTATATTGGCCCAGGAAAAGTGATTTAGTATTACAAGCACTGTGGTGAAACTTTATAATTTGTTTATAGACAAAAACAGATTAGGGCATTTAATTGCTATTGTGTGTGGGGGTTTTCTGGTATTTTTGTACCTTCTCTTTTCAAATATTCTTCGGAGTACCCTTTGAAAGATGAAGAACAACTGTACCAACTACATACATCCATTACAGGTAGGATAAAATTAATCCACCAAGTACTCATTTCTAAAAGAAATTCTGCTGAAGTGTGGAGTTTTCATAACTTATTATGTACTCAATTAAAATGTTACTGCTGTACACATATAGAGAAAAGAGAACACAATCCAATTACACTAATTCAAATAACAAATGTATCCAGTCTGCCTTTACTCCATTTGAGGTGTCAATATTCACAGAAAAATTCCTAATGTCTGGAAAAAAAAATAATAACTTACCCTGTTTTCAGGTGATTGAGAAGATCCTGCAGATAACATTGATGAAGTAACATAACTGAGCTTAGTAAGGAGCAATTCCAGTAAATAGCCACGATGTGAGTCACCTATCATGTGGAGCTCATCTACCACTATTATGCCCAGTTCATCCACTCGATGATTTTCCAGTAACCTGTGTGTATGTATAAAGGTCAGGATTCCTCAATCAAGACAGGAGACACAGAATTCTCAGATATGAAGTTTTGGAAAGGGACAGCACATGCAATTAATAAGTTTGATGTGAAGGAAATCATCTGGTATATCATGAAAGAAGCAGAAACAGTTGTCTGGTTGGATATCTCAAATAGAAAGATGATGAAACTGAATTTTTCAGGTATCAAACATTTTTCCTATGTAAAGTCTGACTTAAGAAAACCCAGGTAGTTTCCTCTTTTGAAGAAAGTGGGTATATCCTTGGGGAGAAATCTACATATCTTGTTCTGCAACTAAGCTTATCAATTTTCATATCAAGATACTTTTTGTGTCATCCCCAGTTTATAGAAGAGCTGAATGTCACTCTGCTCAGAGAGAAGAGAAGCTGGCTAGCCTGAAGAATTTAGTACTTGGCCAAATAATCCTGTATCCTGTGAAGAACAGATCTGCCCATTATAATGAGAGGTAGCTGTCAGTTACTCAATACCCATAATCTGATCTCTGTACTGCAATGCATTCTTCACATAACATCCATACTCAAATGGCCAACCACTGAACTCCCCAAGTTGATCATGCACTACATTGACATCATAGTAAGGAACAGTGCTATATTGTAGTCTGTCAAGACACTGTAAACCATGTCATAATTTTCATATACCTAACGCTCAACATTTATGATGACCTAAGGATTTATGATAGATAATTCAATGAGACAACTACAAGTATTTGAGTATGTATCTGTATTCAGGTTACTCAAAAAATTAAACTTGTCAACCTTTCACCTAACCTTACCTGTTGATAAGATTATTGGCTTTCTCTATGGTGCACACTGCAATGTCAGTCGCTTTAAGCCCTCCAGGTGGACCTTGAGATCCCATAAACCCTTCAACCTGGACACCAACACTCCCAAACATTTTCTGTGGGAGCAAAGTGTGCACATTTTTGGTTTGGGTAAAAAAAAATGTACATACGAAAATACATACATAGTTTACAAAAAATGTTTTGTGCTGAAATGGAAATTAATCTCAAAAGTAAACTTTTCATCATGTATACAAATTTTCACAACACAAAAAGTAAAAGGAAGGAATCTAATGAGGCAATGACAATTACAAAATAATTCATAAACATGCAAAACTATCATAATACAACATAATAGACCTAACCATTAAGGTGACTAACCTGCATATAAAGCATCTTCTCACGAGCCACTGAGACAAAGGGTAGAATATAGATCCCTTTGCAGCCGCCTTCCAGAATTCTTTTCAGCAGCAACAGTTCTGCCACTAAGGTTTTGCCTAACCACACAACCAAGGCAACCACCACAAAATAAGGAAAAAATTGGTTTAGTAAGTTAGTAGTATTTGTTCAGCTTGATCCATATGTCACACCTAACATATGCTTCTCTGGTACCTCAGTTTCATTATATCCACTCGTCACTTTTTAGTCAACGTACCTGCTGAGGTTGGGGCTGAATAGATGAGGTTTCTTCCTTCCAGCACACCAGGAAGACTCAGACACTCTGCCTGCCATGGAAACATTTTCTTCACTCCATTCTCAAGATAGCACTAATGGAGGGACAAGCAAGACACAAATATAATTAGCATGCAAGTACACACACCATGCCAGTACCAGCACACCAGGAAGACTCAGACACTCTGCCTGCCATGGAAACATTTTCTTCACTCCATTCTCAAGATAACACTAATGGAGGGACAAGCAAGACACAAATATAATTAGCATGCAAGTACTACTTCCTATGTACTTACATACCAACATCCCACCCTTTAACATAATAGCCAAAACAAGGTATCAATTCATATAGGAAATTTATCAACTATTCAACATTTACTATGTCACTTTTTAAACATATTGTAACTCATTCATCAAATCCTGTTTCAATTTCCTTTCACAAACAGAAAATAAATAAACAAATTGTTTTGCCTAAATATGACCAGACTGAAGTCTAATTAATAATATAAGTGAGTTTACAACAACCTAATTAAAAGAATTAAAGTTGAAATGACAGCAGAATAATACAAGTTAATCTCAAACACTGTAAACTAGACCACATAAATACAAACACAGACATGTATTACAATACCTTTAAAACAGTTTCTGGCAAACCCCAGGCACTAAGCTCCATCTTTTCTTGAGTTGACAGGAAGCTTCGTGAGTCATCAGAGTTCAGAGGGGACTTAAGAACAGTATTCTCCATGTTGTTTAGAGAAAAATTAGTCTTTGTACCATTATCAGGAATGCTAGAATTACCATTTACACCATCTCGTTTCTCATTTAATACCTCATCCACTAGGATTGCATTGTTAGTTTCTTTTTGCAACTTCTGTTCCATGGCAAGACTTTGACAAGCTTTGCTATTACTGGGAAGTGAATTGGACTGGGCACACAAGGCAGACGACTTGAGGATTGGTAATATTATATGTTCCTTGGGGGTGGCATGCAAGTCAGTCTTAGGTTGCTTGTGTGATGATGAAGGTGACTGACATTTTTGTTGCCGTTTTAGTAGTGGCTCAGCCTTCTCTGTACCTCCAGCAGGATCAATGGCCCCTTCATGACTATCATCAAAATCAAGTATATTTTCTTTGTTATTTTTTCCCAAACCTTTTGGACACTGCTTAAGAACATTTGTTTCTATAAAGTTGTTTTTGTTGCTACAGGTTTCTTGGTGCTGTTTATAGGTTGGATTTACTGATGATTCCAAACAACAAATCAAATGATCTTTCAACCTTTTGCTTCTGCGTTCAGCATTTCTTTCCTCTTTATCCGATGACCTTTTATTTTCACACAAACAATTGTCTTGCTTAGATGCATTCCCATTTCTTGAAGAGTATCTACTTATATCCTCTTTGCTTCTTACTAAACAAAGAGATTCTTTAGCACACTCATCTTTGCTATTTCTTGATTTCTGGCACTGCAATCTGCGTGGCATCTGACAATTTGTCTGTCGAATTGCGGCATCTTCATGGTTTGTCTTCCTTTGATTTCCAAGCTCTTCCATTCTTAACTGAGACACTGACACCTTCTGAAATAAGCTATCATCAAGATCCATTGCATCCATAGCCTCCTGAGTACCAACCCCAAACGATACGAAGGAATCACTATCCTGTTTCCTTCCATCATTTTTGGTATCCTCCACAGGACATTTTACTGCACTTCCTCCAACATTCACACCACGTTTTTGTGTATTTAACTGCAGCATTTGTATTCTAGGGGAGCGCCTGAGACCCCAGGGATCAGACTTAGATGGCTGATCTCTGGACATCCTACAGAAGGCTTGTAGAGGGTAGTTGTGGTGAGACAGTGCCCAAGTCACCAAGTGTGGATTTCCCTTGCCATTAACTCTTAACATCCATCCACAACATCAGATGTGCAAAGGGAGTCTCCATTGTTGCAGTTATCCTCCAAAGAAAGTGGCTGCCAAGAGAAATTTAAAAACAAAATAGTAACTGAAGTAAAAAGGCATTGAAGATTTAATATGCACATCTAATTTCACCATGTTTTATAGTATTTAATATGAATCAAAAAGAAAAATTTAGTATATGTACAGAAAAATTATAAGATATCTATTAATTCATCCATCTTACACCCTGACAGACCAACTCACTTTAAGAAGGTGGAAAATAAATGTACTTAATGCTCAGATATCCTTCTTCCCCACCAGCTCCCTGTTTTGTGAAACAATGAGGAGAAAGTAAAATGACAGCATGATTCTCTTGCATAATTAACTAAATGCTGAATGTTATAGCTTCAGAGAAGGAAGAACAGGCATATGAGGGTGGAGGCAGCCAAATTTTGCAAGCATGCCAGTCTCATTTGAGCAAAGCCAACAAAGAATCTTATGTCTTATTTAACAAACAGACATCTAAAGCTGTGAAAGGTGATGTGAACATATAAAATCAAGCAGCAAGAAATCAGGCAAGGAATCTATATACTTCAGAGCTAAAATACTGTTGGATTGAGGGTTCCATACATTGACACAACTCAAACTAAAAAATGATCAAATTTACCAATGTGAAGCCAACTGTTAGGCCCTCTGAAAAATTCAAGCAAGACAAGATGAAATACTGAACAGGATAAAGCTACAGGATTGGATTTCCCCATTTTCATCTATCCCATCCACTGTCCCCAACAAGCTTGGAGGACTGAGGTTGGGGGATGAGGATTAAGGGTTTCATGATGGGAATAAACCAGGCAATACCTATATAGTAATTGGGAAAACTCTACGAACAAAATATGCCACTTTTAGGTAAATTTTCTAAAAATTCACAACCAGGAAAAAAACTAAGGACAAATCAAAATAAATCTAGCCAAACCTAACCTAGCACATCCTAATCTGTCCTAACACAATATAAGATAACACCACAATATTCATTAAATTACTTTGACTGTGCATTGTTTTTTTATATAACAGTAGATAGGAGGTCCAACCCTGTAAATTTATGCTGGCCAGCCACCCTCAATCTTATCTGCACACATGATACATTGTGCATACCACCACCTACTGCAGTGGCTGCAGCACCTTCAGATCACCCCAAGGCAGACCAGGCATGCTAAGGTTTTGCCTCACAAACAACAGTAGCAGGGAATTCAGTGCAACAGGACACGTCAATCCCAAACATGGGCCAGCACTATCCAAAACAGTAAATAGTTAATTAAATGGCCCATTCTCTTACCTCAAACAACATAGAACACAAAAAAGTATGGAGGTCAGATTGATATAGTCATGCCAAATTATAGATGATACTGGGATACTAACGACATATTATCTGCCCACCATCAATGCCACACTTTCATGAAGCCCTGAATTACGAATAACGTAAAGGATAAATGTTAACTAACAACATACCTGCTAGAGACATCAATGATAACCTGTCTCATTGCAATACGAAAACGTTCATAATTATTCTCCTCTCCTTTATAACATCCTTAACACGTCTTGAAGGGGGTACCCAGCAGATCAGCACTCCCGTCTTGGGTCAAATGTCTGTTCGCTCAAAGTTGTGTTGTGGATCCAGGGCGGCGGCCAAAACCCTTTCAAGTCACTCCCGCCCTTAGATGTTCCGGCACTCGGTTACTCCGGCTCCCAGAGATACAGCTGTCTGTCTGGCAAATCAAAATCAAATTCCAATTCGCTCAAACTCCATATAAGACACGAAAATATATCATAATAAAATAAACGTAAGATGAAATAGTTACAGGTCCTTGTTTTTGTTTTATTGAAATTAATGTATTAAGTATGGATGATTTATCCTACCAAACTATGCAGCTCTACATATGGCACTGGTTTGAAGGTAATAATAGTCTGGGTTTTATGTAAATAAAACAACATTTGTCAACAAAGCTGTGCGGCGTTGTCATTCAGGTAGAGGAGTAGCCTGGCGTGATGGGTGCTTATCGGTATGGTCAGGTCACTCAGGTCAGAGGCCACTCCTCGGTCACTCCCTAACTATAAAAACACACCGTGACTTTTACCTCTAAGGTGGTGTGGAAAAAAAAGTCGAAACATGAACAAATAAAATAAAATTAATCCTGACGCACAAAATCACAATACTCAGAGAGAGAGAGAGAGAGAGAGAGAGAGAGAGAGAG